>JASDQU010242436.1:136657-149580 GCA_032191745.1 Picea mariana | reverse complement strand
ATCATTTCCCCCACTACAATTGCTCAACGGATCAGGGTCCGCCACTCTGTCGGTACACCCACACACTTCTCTAGGACCTCTTCGTCCTAGATGTGGGCCCACATGGCCTCAGGTACGCCCTGTAGTGCCTGCACAAACTGGTGACACAGGTCCTCTACCATCGTTCTGGCCTCGGCCTATGGCTCATGAGTTGGTCCAGCACTAGCACCAGCATCATCTTGTCTTTACCTCTGTCCTGCCCTCGGCTCTATAAGAGGTGGTCGCACTAGTCCTCGGCGAGCTGGCTCCCCGACCATATCTGCCTCTTAGCCTCAAGGTCCCACATCTACAAAACAACACCAAAGGTAGAGTCATCATCCATATATCCATATATAATCAAATGCTAGCTATCAAAATCACAAAACATAAATACAAAGACATACCTCTATAATCCCAATCCTCCCCAGGAGGTAGCATCATGTTAGGACCATGTTGGTAGTCCATATGAGCGTATGGATACCTCAATATCACATGTGGAATATGTTGCCACACATGCACCACTATGGCCATGAAGTAATGGCCACCCTCTCCACCCTCGTGTCAGGTCAACACATTGGCCCACAGCATCATTTGCGGCTCTCATAGCCCTGCAGGCTCCAGCAAAATCCTAGGGTGCAATAGCGACACCCTCTCCAGAAACCAGGCCACCAAAACAGACCCAAAGGCAAAGTCACAAGAGTCAGATATCTGACACCCGTTAATCTTCCCCAACATCCTGGTGTTCAGTGTAATCCCCCAGGCAAAAAGGTCCCCATCAAGGACTCTCTCCATGATCCTCAGCTTACCTCCTATGATCCACTGAGTCCCCAATGATCTGTAGATCCTCACCACCATAGCGACGATAAACTTTGTCAGGAGGTCCTAAATCGCCTCAATCCGAATGAAAGAACCCGACATCATCTGTGGCCCCATGCAATGGCGAGCCACCAAGTCTCCCACTCTCTCGTCCCATGGTAGTTGGGGGTCCATAGGAAGGGCCATCCCACAGAATGGGAGAACGGTCAAAAAGTAAACATCCTCGATAGTCAAGAATGTCATTTTTTGTCTTCTCATGATGAAACATTGCAGATCAATGCTCCACATAGCTATAATATATTGAAGTAGGAAATCCTGAGACCGTATCAGTAGGCATTTGAAGAACTTGAGCAACCTGCAAGCTGCCAGGTGTCACCACACACCCGGATGCTCTCTCACCACCTCTCGAATATGGTCCCAATCCTACTCTCTTCAGTGCACAGACATCGTAGTATTTGGAGTATGTTGATCACCTGCATCCACACAAAAATTCTTGATCAACCTTCATCAATTATAAAAAGCATCACAAAATTCAAAACTTTAAACCCTTTAGCATTCCCCCAAGTGCGCGGATTTCACCCATACATGCACGCAATGTTTGTGCTTGTTCCTTGCATAGTTGTGCACTATTGCGCAGCTATCTGATAAATATCCATGCATCACATGCGCATTTGTCACCCAGACAGGTGCGCACATGTGTGCACCTATTCTCTTTACAGCTGCGCACTGATGCACAACTGTCTGAGAAACAACTATGCATAGTGTGCAGTTGTCAATCAAACAGGCACGCATCCCATGTGTGCCTATCTTTCCCTCCCCCATTCCCACATGAGAGGCTATGTCAAGCACAGTCGCACACTATGCATGGGAAAAGGAATTATACTCGTGAATATGCGTGGGGGTATTCCTCCTTTTCCCGTGCACTGGTGGGCCCCTACCCAAAAACACCTATGTACGGCCCTTCGTACACCCCCTAACTAAATTCTACCAATTTCACATTATGCAGGAAGATAAGACCACTAACATGTCTTTCGCCACTCCTGGATCGGTCGAATCACACTCCTGTAATCCCCAAATCTCCTCAGAATGCTCTCATCAATTCAGCTACAGCGACGGGTACAAATGAGGTGGCATTGCGGGCCCACCAACCATATATATTCCCTTTTTCCAAACTTCCACACTCAGTTACAGGAGCACACAGCCTTTTTTTTTTTATTTGTTCTCAGTTATGGGATCCTGGTCCCGCCATCTACACATTCACATTCCCCAGGACATCATCTGAACCTGGCCCCGGAGGATCATTTTTCTCACGTCACGTTCAGGTACGCATGCTCATGTTCAAAAAAATTTCAAATAGCTATCATATGTTCTTTATCATCAGATATTGTTCACGTCGGGTATTTGGTTTTCATCTATGCAGGTACTTGTTCATCAAAGTGAAACAGACCCTTCAGGTATAGTTCGACACTGGCATGAAATTATTCCCCATGTAAACCAATTGTATATCCCATTCACACCTTTCTACGTTTACCTTTAGGGTCCTTACATATGACTTTGCAGTACCATCACCTCTACTGCATTTTTGTACTATCACTCGATAGCACTCTCCCCCACATGAGTTGTCCCATTTATAGTTCCCTTTCGCCACTTGACACTCATGTTGCTTTCACCCCCTAGGGATGGGAGTCTCGATAGTCTTATGCACTTCTGAGAATGAACCCCATGCATCTTCTCATCATATTTCTATCTTTCCCAATGGAATCCCAGGTTATATCATCTCGGTTCTATTTGACTGCACCCCTACAACATCATTATCCCTCCATCTCATCCATCATCAATTTGCCCATCTGTAGATTGTCCTCCATTCATTCACCTCATATAGAAACCCACCCATGGGGCCCCACCCTCCACCAGTTCTCTTTTTCAACTTGCACCCTAGCAGGCCAAGACATCTTTCACTGGGGCACCCGTTTCTATATCTGTATACTCAACCCAAATTATTCTTTATTTATTTGGTAATTGTAAAAAGCCTTTGTTTCCATCATTTACTTAGATTTTTCGTCGTCACCTTTGATGGCCTTCTTTTTCCCGGCAAAGCAACCCATGTCACCCTTGGTTGGGGCATCCACTCTCTATTCATACCAACATTGTTCACAAACCCTGAGTATCCCAAGTCCATGTACCCATGATCTCTAAGTTTGTTCACTATGTTAGCCTTTGGCACAGTTTAACACCATATCTAGTCGTCCCCCTGACACTAGATACAATTTTACGTTGTCGCCAATCATCCTTCAAAATTCCCCAACCAAGGGAAGTCTTGAGTCTCACCACATCTTGACTTCATTCATGTTACCTATCAGTACCTGATATCATCTTAGTGGATTTCATGGAGCCCTTTTATTCTTGGAGTCATGTCTCCCTTTCTATTGACATCAGCACATTTTCCAGAAGGGTGAAAATATCTTGACTCTCGTTACCTTCACAATGAGGAGTCTCAGACGACATAGAGAGAATCATCATTGCTCCCTAATTTTGTTGACCCCCATAACATTCAAATTCAGCAAACTCTCATGTTACATTGGGTCTTACTATGTGACTATTGCAGTTGTTTCATACCAGCTAAAGACCTCTCAATTCGTTAGGCCATCAATGCCTACGAGTCATCGGCACTTCTTACAGGCGTCCTTGCCTCACTTCAGAGTATGTTCACCATTCAAAATTGTCATATGTTGTTATCAACTGCCCCTGATGGTGTTGTAGTTATCTACATCAACATACATCTTCAGTTACAGTGTCACATTCTGGTTACATGACACAAGCATGGGGCATGCCCGCCTCATTTGTACATAGATTTTATTTTTCTCCCTAGAGAAGGATTTTGGTTCCACAGTTTTCCCTCTCCATCCGGTGGATCGCTCTTGCATTTCCTCTCACAACTCTTCATTACAATGGCACTCTCAGTAAAAGAAACATTGATGTATTTCGGTTATACGTGTTCTCCTAACCTCACACATCAGGGAGCATCTGTTATCACTGAAAAATCATTTACAACATTGCACGCAAATGGTTAAGGAAGCACATCAATGCCAGTATAAATTAGTCCACTTACAGCACTGAAAGGCATTCAAAAGGAAAAAAACTATACAATTGGGTCAAAAATTGGCATGCAAAAATTCACCAAAGGAAGCGCGCGCACAGTGCGCAGTGTGCGTGGGCCAACAAATCCCTTAGAGTGCACAATGCACCAAGTGCATGACTGTGTACGAGAAAATCCACTCACTTCTATGAATGTTGCATTTATGGATATTGTCGGCCCCTCAACCACTTATGGACCAGCCTCCAACATGATTTGACCCTCATATCTGAGTGAAATCCAAATGGGAGGTTGGTTAAGGACTAGAGGGTGCCCTAAAAGGCCCCTTATTCACATCAAGAACCAATTACATTTTTCCTTGAAGAAATGTTATAAATAAGATCCATGGGTGCACTGAGAAACCAAGATCTTCATAGTATTGTTATGCTGCAAGAATTCTCCCTTGAGAATCCTCTTTTCTCTTTGGATCCTTCAAGCACCATTGCAATAGGCCATTCCACTCAGCTCTTAAAGGAATAGGCATTGTTGTTCTTCACCATTTTCCATTTCTTCCATTGTATGAAGAGCTCTCCATTAGGTAACTCAAAATCCATCCTAAGGAGGAAGAGGGGACTCATAAGTCCTCATTTTTCTCTACGGTGTTTTGCCTACTAATCTATTGATCCATTGGTAGCATTATGTTAGTGATTAGTTGATTTTTATGGTTCTAAGTTTCTCATGCTTTCTAATTTTTATTTCTTAGTTATTTTAGTTTTTTTTATATGTTTATACATGTGTTTGGCTTGTTTAACCCACTCAAAAACTTTTTTCTTGTCTAGAAGGCTCATCTAGACATGCAAGTGTTGTTGTTTTGCTCACCCAAGTGAGAAAACCAACACAACAATCCTCAAACCCGATATAGTGAGGATGCGAGGTGAATCAAAGAAACTTCTTGTCTTTAAAACTTTGATCAATATACCTCCAAGAATTATTAGCGAGACAATTTTTCCTCCTTCGCCATAAAGAAAATGATTACAACTCCATTTATTTGAAGCAGAAGAAGGGGAGGAAATACCCAAGAATAATTACTTGAGAATGAATCACTTTGTTGAGTGACAAATCCATTGGTATGGTTTCCCCAACCTTTTCATGCCATGGTTGTTCTTGATTTTCTGGAGTTCCCTATATTTCCTTGGTTGCAAAATTTTCCAACCCTCTTGAAAAAAAAAGAATCATATTTTATCACTATGTCACCATTTCCCTCCTAATGTCATTTATAATAGATTTTATTGACAACCAATGAGAGAAATCCCTCTCCAACCACCAAAATCAGTTGCAAAATGTTATCTTCTACCCTAACTACCTCTCTCTTACCCAAAATTGTGACCCAATAATGTTGCTATTGTTGCTATTGTGACAAAATCAGTTGTTGTCTCTTAAGAATTCTAGTAATATCCAATCCTACATCAAGGAGTTCACAGGGATCATGTTGGAAGAAGACAGACTTTTCCACTTCATGAACGGTATACATCCAGGAGTGCAAAGTGAGTTGCAATGTCAGAATGCGTAGACTCTTGCGATAGCCATCATCGCACTGGAAAAATTACTAGACTTTAGAGGTGAAGCCAAGACAGGTCTTAGGAATAGTGAGGATTCCCAATGTGAGAAGAAACAGCAGGGGAAGGGGAAGAGGAAGGACAATGGAAATACAAATATGTCCAAGGGAAGTGATGATAATTCCAAGCAAACGGATCCAGCGAAAGAGAAGAAGTCGATTTCATGTTGGATTTTTTCCAAGTAACATTATGCAAAGAATTGTTCCTTGAAACTAAATTTGAATGCTTTGGAGAAGGTAGAAAACCCATCTATTGGGGTCTTACAAGTCTTGAACATTTCCATGGAATATTAATCCACAGAGAGCCAACAGTAAAGAGACAAATATTTAACATGCGCGATTCAAACTCAACGAGAAGTTAGTGACCTCCATGGTGGACAGTGGGACAACTCATAACTTCTTTAGGAAGGATATTTTGCAGAGGCTTGGGATACAACCTGAACCAATGCAGAAAACCTTCCATATAGTCAATGCAAGTGTAGAGAGGGTCATTGGTGTATCCAAGGATGTCTCTTTGAAGGTTGGTGACTGGTGTTAAAGGACGAGTTTCACCATTGTTCCTAAGGACAATTTCAAAGCTTTGTTGGGACAGGAGTTCATGAGGAATGAAAAGGCAGCACCTATTCTTCACATGAGCATTTTCGCCATTTTCTCAGGATAGACTCCATGTTTGATTCTGACCATAAGGAGGAAGGATGGGGGTATGTGGATGTCCTCCTTGCAGATGGTTTTTGTGGACAACTAGAGCAGATAACCTTGTGGGGGTGAACTTGGATAATGTGGAGTGATGGTTGGAAAACATAACGCAAAGAAAAAAAAGAGACTTGTGTCAATGGAGGCTTGTCAATGTTAAATACATAGTTGGATATGTAGCTAAGACAATGGCTGGATTGGTTGATTTTTTTTTTAATTTTAATGAATCGTAGTGAATATTGGAGAAAGTCGTAGAGACAAGGATGTTGGAGAAATTCGTTGAACAGGAGCATAAACCATCCATGAACCAAGAAATCGTGAGGCAGATGCAGAAACCTTGGTGGAGGAGAACCAAGGAAGAGGTTGATTCCTCCTCTGGTGAACTTGGACATGGTGAATGGTTGTATGACCCTGAGTTAGAACGACTTGTTGAGGAGTGTGAAGGAATGATCAGTTCAAGTATAATATTTCTTATGTATATAACACAAAAGTATGGTGACTCTCCACTGATCACATTGGGAAAAATTGACAATGAGGGAGATGGCCCTACCATCCATCCCCCCTCACCTTAAAACTAGACAATAGCACATTGGCTCACTATGTCTATGGGGGATAGTGAGGCCTTTGGGGTTCCTTGAAGAGGTTCCTTGGTGAAGTATATTTAGAACATAGATGGGTGACTTAAAATATTGGAGGAAATGAGGAGTTTCCAATGTGACAAGATTGCATACATAAAAGAGTGTTTGAGCATGAAGATGTGAGTTCTTGTGGAGGAAGCATGATGATTGGACTAGCTACCCAATCATCCAAAGTCACAAGGGGATCCAACACATAGAAGCATGAGAAAACAGACCGAAGTATGGAGGCAACAGTAATTCAATGAGGCATGACACTTTGTAGACTCATGTAACTTCTTAAGGGGAGTTTTTCCTTGAAAACAATAGTAGGAGATAGCAATTTTTGAGTGGTGACGAGATGTGGAGATGGGGTAGAGACCTCCATGAAGATTGATGGATGTTATCAAGGATAGTAACAAATTGGAGTTGGGGAGGATGTAAGGTATCTCGTGACACCTAACAAGTGCATGTGCCCCTTAGGTAAAATTGTAGATGAGTTAGGAAATAGAACACAAGGGGCATGCGATTGGCTAGAGAGAACAACGACATGTGGGTGTGAGCAGGAGCACCTTGGGTGAATGATGGTGACGTTCAGAACCAAGGGGGAACACACCTTACTTTCCTTATGATGGTGGATGGATACTTGGGTTGTCTTTGGGCAAGGATGGGGTGACTTAATCATGCACCCAATAAGTGGGATCACTTTCTTTTATACAACATTTTGTCACACCTAGCTAAGTGTCACAATTATGACATCTCACCATGTAAGTGTCGCAATTGGGACATCTCACCTAGTAAGTGTCACAATTGCATTGGAGTATGCTTACTGAGTGTCATGGAATAAATTTGATTTTTTCCTAAGTATTACGACCTTGACACCAGGTAAAAATATCATGTCATGATCCCTAGTGAAGTTAGAGGAGCAAAACCATCATTTTGAGGTTGAAAACCCACCTTTTCCCTTGTATTTCTATCCTTCTTTGACCAAGGACACCCCCCTCCCTACTCTGTGCGGGTGTCCCTCTTCCTTTTCCAATTCAAAGGGGGCATCCAGGACACCCTGTCTGCCTCTTGGGGGGAGCGTCCTTGTAGATGAGTCAAAATCCCATGGATCTAGGGATGGTCTCGGGAAGGATCTGGGTGATTCTTGGGTTGTTCTCCTTGTTTCCACTCAGATTTGGTTCGACCATCTTGAGAGAGGTTATAACCATAAGGATAACATGAATATTAAAAAAATCTTACCCTATTCCCCTTATCCTCAAATACATTCCCTAATTACTCTAAGTGGTTAGACCTTCCTGATCTTATATAACCAAATCTATTTAGAGTGAGAAAGGGGGGATAATGAGAATATGATAACAAAGTTTTGATCTTGAGAGTAAGGATATCAAAGTGAGGCTATTTCTTATAAGAAGTGTATTTTAGGACTGAAGTTTTGGATATTTGGAGGGATTGCAACACAGATCAGGTTGTAAGTTTCATGTTTCCAATTTAATGATAACTTGGCCTATTTCTCATATCTACTTTGTTTATTTCTTGGTTGGTGTCTCTGTCCTTGTTTGTTGTATAGGATTTTTTTTATCTAACATTTGATAGTAGTAGGAAGAGGAATTTATTGTTTTTGCAGTTCAATCTCATGGGAAAGCACTCAGATTTGGAGCCCACTCGTTAAAGGCTACAGGGACAACTTACAGACATAGGTACGCAAATCCTTACTCTCTCTCATGTTAACCTATAAATCAAGAACATATGAAAAGTAGATTAGAATATAGGGAACCATTTGTTTTAACTGTCTCAACTGAAAGAAACCCAATTGAGGGGGATTCCACTTGTCCATAGGGGGGATTTTCTCGCCACACCTACCCTTGGCAACATGGGCACATTGGAGAGGTCGAATGACCCCATCGTCGCACCCACGGAGAGTCACATCAATATGAACAAGGAAATTTACAAGAAAGGGGTGCAAGCACAAGGATGCAGTAGGTCGATCCAAGAGATGTGACGATTGATGGCAGCATGGGTTCATTTGGGAGCACTAGGTCCGTGAAGGGGTGCTTCGGTTAATTTAGGTGCAATAGTTCATGAAGGGACGTGACACACCTAAGGGATGTGACAATTTGTGAAGGTGACATTTAGAGTCCATACAAGAGCATAAGTGTGCACAACTAATTAGGAAGGAAAAGAATGGGAAAGAATCCATAGAGAGCAATTCAAGCGACTGAAGCAAGGTTCTGAGGAAAGGTAGAATGCAGAGTTGAGAAGATATGGAAGACAAGTAGCCAAGGGTGGGATGCACAAGGAGATTTTAGGGGAAGTCTAAACGTAGGTCTGTGTGAGGCATGTTATGAGGCAGAATCAAAGTATGTGTTACTTGGTGAAGTCTGCAATAGATAAGGGACAGTAAGTCTGTGGAAGGGCACATGTTTGAGGTGCACCGTAGGGGTTTTGAAAGTGGTTGTGATAGAGATTATTGGTGAGACATTTGTATGAGTATATTGGTGAAGTGAGGTGATTTGTGTGACTATGCCCAAGTTGTAAATCGATCTTGTAGTGCTCATATTGTAACTATTTCAAAATAATAAGACTTAGTCAGGTGTTAGGCACATCTTGTGTCTCCCACACTATTTTGGTGTGTGTCTCTTGTTTGTTTTGCAAGTGTTCTCTTGGTTTTTCATATTCATGGATGTATGCTTAAATGTCTAAGTGTTAATATGGTTTAAAATATTGTCTAAGTATACAAGTGAGTTGCACAAAGTTGGAGTGTGACTCTCTCATAGCCTAGAAGGAAGTATGGTTATGCTCTTGGTGAAGAGGAATACTCCAAACGAATTACTCTTGGTGTTGCCAAGTAGCCAAGTAAGAAAAACCGTGTTGTTCCATGCCCTCAGAAGGTGCATTATCGCAATATCTAGGTAGGAGGCCTATGGGGTCATGAAATTTATCATATTTTCCAAAAGGAGTTGTAGCGTTATATGTGCCAAAGGTGGAGATTTCAAACCATAACCTCCTTTTATTTTAATACATCCACATTAGAATTTTTAATATAATATAATTTTAAAATTGACTAAACCTTATTATATTCACTAATTGCTTTATATTACATCCCACTTAATAAAACTCGATATCATATCACCCTTTTCAAAATGTGCACGTGGGTTTTGGGCAGTTAAGTTGTGATGAGGTCCTTAGCCACCTCTAATCCGAATTATTTTCGGCACAAAATGAGACAAAGATATAATAAATAAATGTATAGATATATATCAGATATCCAATAATATAATAGATATATAACCATAAACACGGAGATATAGTAATACACAATTTCTATTAATGAGTGAAATGTACAAAACTATAGAAATACAAAGTGAAAGACTTGCTAGAATGGTGGAAGCTTATCTCTGATAAGATATGTGATGGCTACACTCAGTCACAAGAAGATGATTGTTACAATGAGGCTCCAAAGGCCTTTTTAACATAAAGAAAATCCAAAACACTAACCCCAAAAGATGAAAATCCAATAGATTTGTGGACCCATTTTGGGTAGTTTGGTGTATCGACTTCCTAGGGGTGTAACTTTGGCATACGATATTTGTTTGGGGTGCACGATAGCTTGTTGGAAATGTATCGATGAGGAGCTTCATTTTTGGGGTTCAATCAGAGCCTTCAAATATTATTGAGGTTCCCAATCGTGAAAAAACATTGTTTAGGCCCTCAAAATGGCTCTAGAAGTTTAGGACCCGAAAAAATGCTAAAAATAGTAAATTACCAACAAACTATTTTGAGCCACTTAGAATAGATGGTTGGCCACCGATATCCACCTGGATCAATCCTCCCTCTTTAGGAAGAAATGGTCTCCTTTGAGTTGAGTTCCTAGGGGAGAGGGGGAAGCGTTTGTTGAATCTGAATCTTGGTCAGTTGCTTTCCTTGTTGGAGAAGTTGTGTTGCTTAGCTTGTTGATGATTGTCATGAACCCGTTACTGGCAGGGTTGAATTTGTCAAACCAACTTGTTGTATCTTGGCTTGAATGGCCAGTGTGTAGATACCATTGTAGGTGAAGAAACAATATTTTCTTTCTCTTATGCAGTCTCCTTTTGTTGGAAAGAAGGGTCTTGGGCCAAGGCTGTAATGGTTGCAGTGTCCTTCTCTTCACCTTTTGAAAAAATTGTGAAGAGGTTGAAATTTGAAGTATGAGAGATTACCTTGCGGAACTATTTTGGTGGGAAAGTAGTTGGAACTACCTCTGGTATCTTGTAGAGATGACCCCCTAGAGTAAAATGAAACTACGGGGTCGAGACTCATAAATAGCATGGCACTTCCACATATATGGTAGGCCCAAAAGAACATCACAGACACCTAGTAGGGAAACATCCCATAATACTTCATCCTTGAAGGGCTCGATGTCCTATGATAATCAGCACTGCTAGTTGACACAGAGAGATCTCGTCCCTAGTGAAGCCACCCAATGTTTTATGGTTGTGGGTGTGTTTTTGTTGACAATCCCAACTGTTTGATGACCTATGATGAGATGAGGTTCTTCTGGCTTCCGCTATCAACAATAAAATGCAGTGGGCTCCCCTTCGCCCACATTTGTGAATGAAAAAGGTGGCCCCCCTCTTCAGGATATGTTGGTTCTTCTAGTTGAATTGTTTCGGTCGTGACAGTAGAATTAGGGTCTATGTCGATCATCTATCTTCTTCCATTCTTTTATGAATCAGGTTTGGGCTCCTTTTATTTGATCTCGACCACCAATGATTGTTTTGATTCATTGGTGTTGTTCCAGGGGATTTTGTGGAAATCCCACGACCTTCCAGTGTCCTTCTTCATCTTTATGTTACCCTTGTTTTCCTGTGGCTTGAACTGGTTTTCTAGAGGTTGGTTGTTAGGGTCGTCTTTACCATACTTTGGTTTTTGCGGATTTGCAGACCTGAACTCACATTTTTTCTGGTGCCTAAATTTTTGCTCAATTTTAATACCATATCAATAGGCAGTTCCCAATGATGAGATGTCTAGGAAATCCATTTCGATTTGGATGTACCTATGTAGAGGCCCACTATATTTCAAAACCAGATGACACTCGGAGCATTTTATACCCAGCTTGGTGTGCAAGGTATGGAAAGTATTTATGAACTCTGACACTGTTTGGCCCCTCTTTCCACAGTGTGGTCCATCTCATGTATTGGTCGTCATAGTTACCAACATGGTAATATTGTTCCTTGACCACATCTACAAAAAAATACCAAGTGGGCTCGGCCCCATAGATTCTAGACTCCTCTATGGAACTTTTCTCCCATTAATTTTCCCACCAAGGTTTTACATGGGGGAGATCCTTAAGGAGTGTGAAGATGATGTTTTCCTTGTCGAAATTGTGAACAGATAAATAACCTTCTAGCAAATTTAACCATTTTTTCTAGGGCATCTGCATCGATCTAACCTTTGAATACGGGAATATCAAAATTAACTTGTATATTTAAAGGAGAGGTGCCTCCAAAGTGTTCGTTTGATGAATGCATGCATGTTGTTATCGACATGTGTTGAAGGATGTGGGAAAAATTCTCCATCATTTCGTCCCTTTGTCACGTGAGAGCTTGCTCAAGCAACAAATTAATAGAATCTTTTACTATGTCATCTTTCTTTTCTTCTGACATGGAGGTTTTCTTGGGTGTGTGAGAGTGATTTTCCTCAAGAAAGACAAGATCGAGACCCAACTTTCTATACTCGGACTTCGTCGAGGACATGCACTGAAAAACAATCAAGAGCATCCTACTCTGATACCACTGATCTGAATTATTTTCAGCACGAAATGAGAGTGGAGATATAATAAATAAATGTACAAAGATATATCAAGTATCCAAGAATATAACATAGATATATCAGAGATATAACCATAAACACATAGATACAGTAATACACAATTTCTATTAATGAGCGAAATGTACAAAAATGTAGAAATACATAGTGAAAGACTCGCTAGAATGGTGGCATCTTATCTCTGAGAAGAGATGTGATGGCTACACTCATTCGCAAGAAGATGATTGTCACAATGAGGTTCCAAAGGCCTTTTTAACATAAATAAAATTCAAAACCCTAACCC
>JASDQU010242436.1:80281-100927 GCA_032191745.1 Picea mariana | reverse complement strand
TGCTCAAGCAACAGACTGATAGGATCGTCTCCTCCATCATTTTTATTTTCTTCCACCATTGAGGGTTTCTTGGGTGTGTGAGAGTGATAGTACTCAAGAGGGACAAGCTCAAGACCCAACTTGCTATACTCGGACCTTGTCGGGGACATGCACTGAAAAAAACGATCAAGAATAGCCTTCTCTGATGCCACTGATCCAGATTATTTTCGGCACGAAATGAGACCAGAGATATAATAAAGAAATGCACAGAGATATCGCAAATATTCAATAATATAACAGAAATATATCAGAGATGCAACCATAAACACAGAGATACAGTAATACATGATTTCTATTAATGAAAGAAATGTATAGAGACTGTAAAAATACAGGGTGAAAGACTCGCTAGAATGGTGGCAGCTTATCTCTGAGAAGAGATGTGACGGCTACTCGCATTCACAAGAAGATGATTAAAATGAGGCTCTAAAGGCCTTTTTACCATAAACAAGAATTCCAAAACCCCTAGACATCCAAAAACCTAACCTAGGAGATGAAGCGCCAAAATTCATGTGGGCCCCATTTGGGTAAGTTAGTACATCAACTTCCCGGGGTCGTAACTTTTGCATACGATCTTCGTTTTAGGCGTATGATAGCTCGTTAGAAAGGTATCGTCGAGGAGATTAATTTTGGGGGCTCAATCATGAATTTGGATATCATTGAGATCCTCTATCTCGAAAAACCTTCATTTAGGCCCTCAAAATGGCCCCGGAAGTTAAAACCTGCTAAAAATAGTAAATTGTCAAAATTGCCAGAAAACTATTTTGTGCCAGTCGAAAAAGGTGGGTGGCCACTGATATCCATATGGATCAATCCTCCCTTTTTAGGAAGCAATGGTCTCCATTGCGTTGAGTTCTTGGAGGAGAGTGAAAAGTGTTTGCTGGATCTGCATCTTGGTGAGCTTCTTGTATTGTTGGAGACATCGCGCTGCTCAGTTTGTGGAAGTATGTCAAGAACCTGTTGAGGTTGAGGCTATTCAACAAGTCGAGATACATGAGAGGACAGTGTATAGAAGGAATCTTTAAGATTTGTTGCAACCTTTTCAACCTGCTTCTATTGGATAGAAGGTGCTTGGGGCGAGGCCGTAGTGATTGCAATGTCCTTCTGTTCTCCTTTTGAACAAATTGTGAAGAAGCTAAATTTTGCAATATGAGATACTACCTTGCAGCATGTTTTAGGTGGAACAATAGTCAAAACTAACTCTGGTATTCTATAGATATGACCCCCCAAAGTAACAATGACACTACAGGGTCAAGACTCATAAACAGCATGGCGCTTCCACATATATGGCTGGCCCAAGAGAACATCACAGACATCCAGTGGGGCAACATCACATAATACCTCATCCTTGAAGGGTTGGATGTCATATGGCAATCGACATTGTTGGCTGACACGGTGATATCGTCCTTGGCAAAGCCACCCGATGTTGTATGGTTGCGGGTGTGGTGTTGTCGACAATCCCAACTGTTTGACGACCTCTGCTGAGATGAGGTTCTTCTGGCTTCCGCTATGAACAATAAAATGCAGCAGGGTCCCCTTCACCCACATATGTGAATGAAAAAGGTGCTCCCCATCTTTGGGATCTGTTGGTTCTTCTGGTTGAATTTTTGCGATTGCGACAATAGTAGTGGGGTCTACGTCAATGATCTGTCATTTACCAATATTTTCATAATCGGATTCTAAATCAGGGTTCGGCTCCTTGTCTTTTATCTCAACCACCAATGACTATTTTGAGTGACATTCATCGGTGTTGTGCCAGGGGATTTTTTGGAAATCGCACCATTTTCTAGTGTCCTTTGTCTTCCCGTGACCCTTCTTTTCCTATGTCTTGGACTGGTTTTCGAGAGACTGTTTACTAGGGTTGTCTTTGTCATACTTTGGTTGTTGCGGATTTACATATCTGAAATCTCATTTGTTCTGGTGCTTAAATTTCTGCTCGATTTTAACAGCATATCGATAAGCAGCATCGAGTGATGAGATGTCCAGAAAATCCATTTCAGTCTGGATGTATCTGTGTAGAGCCCCACAGTATTTCAGAACCAAATGTCACTCAGAGTATTTGATACCCAGCTTGGTGCACAAGGTATGGAAGGTATTGGTGAACTCTGAAACTGCTTGGCCCCTCTCTTGCCACAGTGTGGTCCATCTCATGTGCTGGTCCTCATAGTTTCCAACAAGGTAATACTGTTCCTTTACCGCATAAACAAAAAAATCCCAAGTGGGATCGACCCCATATATTTCAGACTCCTTTGTGGAACTCTGCTCCCAATAAGTTTCCCACCAATGTTTGACATGGGGGAGACCTTTAAGGAGTGCAAAGGTGATCTTTTCTTTGTCGAAAAATTTGTGAATAGAGAAATAACCTTCTAGCAGATTTAACCATTTATCTAGGGCTTCTGCATCTATTTGTCATTCAAATACAGGAATATCAAAATTAACTTGTACCTTGAAAGGCGAGGTGCCTCCAAAGTGGCAGCTTGATGAAGATGCACATGTTGCTATAAGCAGGCGTTGAAGGATGTGGAAAAAATTCTCCATCATTTCGTCCCTCTGTCGCGTGAGAGCTTGCTCAAGCAACAGACTGATAGGATCGTCTGCTCCATCATTTTTATTTTCTTCCGCCATTGAGGGTTTCTTGGGTGTGCAATAGTGATTTTCCTCAAGAGAGACAATCTTAAGAGCCAACTTGCTATACTCGGACCTTGTCGGGGACATGCACTGAAAAAAATGATCAAGAACAGCCTACTTCGATACCACTGATCCGGATTATTTTCGGAACGAAATGAGATCGGAGATATAATAAATAAATGCACAGAGATATCGCAGATATTCAACAATATAACAAAAATATATCAGAGATGCAACCATAAACACAGAGATACAGTAATACACGATTTCTATTAGGAAACACGTTTTCGAACATCAAAGACATGAATCTTACATCGATCATCATGCATATTTTATTGAAATAAAGTCAACTAACCTATGTTCTAGCCTATTCACCTATGACATTTAGCCCAGATTAAACTGTTGGACTAAAAATTACTCTATCCTAGGGTTATTTGACCAAGATTAGACATTTTGATCAAATTTATTCACTAGCTAACCTATCTACTTGGCTAAGATTAAACAGTTTAGCCAAGCTTATTCACTAATCCTATTAACATCAATTCATAAGGACTTGACCATGTTTAAACAATATGGATCAAGTCATTGTTATCGCATGGGGATTTGTTCATTTTTCTTTTATGCCCTCTTTTATTCTTTTTATCATTTTTTATTTTCTTTTCTTTTTCTTTCTTTTGCTTTCTTTTCTTTTTCTTTTCAAATCATTTACAGAATGAAACATTATTTGTGAACCAAAAACACTAAAGGAATAAATCTCAATCACCAGTTGATCCTATAAATTATAGGGTTATAACATATACCACATTAACAAATAGTAGCTATTTTGGTGTGTAGGTTTTCACAGTTAGTCATTCATTATGTTGTTGAATTTTTCACAGCATAAAAGATAATTATTACAGTGTTTAATAATTGTTGTGTGCAAAGTTTCATTATAAAAGGTTTCTAGCATTCATTGTGTAGCTAAAGAGAATTGTAATGTTTGATATCATTAGAAGTATCCATGATGTTGAATTTTTCACGGCATAAAGGTAGTTATTTTAGTGTTTAATAATCTTTGTGTGCAAAGTTTAATTATAAATGGTTTTTAGAATTCATTGTGTAGCTAAAGAGCATTGTAATGTTTGATATCATCGGAAGTATCTAGTAGTTATTACTAGAAGTGTAAATAAAAATATTTTGTAAAATTGTAAAGGATATAAGGTGCTTCTATTATGGGATATTATGGTTAGAGGAGTGAAAAAAAAAAAATAGAAGGGGATGATTTATAAGGTTAATGTTGAAATTTAGGAGTTGTAGGGAAAGAATTATATGTTTTTTAAAAAAATCGTAAGGTGATATAAGGTGTTCCTATTATGGAAAATTGTTATCACACTGATATATTTGACAAAATGGTGTTTGAAAATACTTCATAAAGGGGTTATAATGTGTGATTTTTCACATATTTGTGAATGAGTTATAAGGTGTTTCAAATGATAATGATTAAAGTTCATTCATGCCTTTGGGAGGATCCAAAAACTTTAAAAAATGTTTTTTTTGTCTTGAGTCCCAAGCCCACCATGATTGAATAAGGTGGTGTTAGTATTTTGTGTATTGTGTGTCATGGTCATATTGGTTCACATTGGCGAAAAAAAAATCTATTATTTTGGACAAAAACATAGAAATCAACTAATCTTAAGAAGAAGCAAAGGAAAGCAACCATTTGCACTTAATACAAATTTTCTCACAAGTTTGAAGTATCTTGTATTATAAGGTTGCTTACAATATTTCTTGTGTAAATTTTTTGGATGTCTTTTGTGTCGATTCTTTTATTCTTTGATTACAGTTCTAGGAATTTGAGTCTCTCACTAAGTTTTGAGGAGTCCTACTTCAAGGTCGAGTTGTAATAAGCCCCTATGAAGTATTGAAGGTCCAACAATTTTGCATGTGTGTTTCACTTTGGAAATTTATGTGAAGTCCTTCAATCTTGCCCGAACTTGAATAGGAGGATCAAGTGTGTATGGTGATCAAGGTATTTGTACGGTTGATCATTGTTTGGAATTGTGACACTTTGTCTTTAATTGTGACACTATTGTTTCTTGTTTGCGACACTTGGTGATTTTTGTTGTGACACATTGTTTTTGTCATTGCAACACTTGAAGAACTTCTTTGGATCATGATGGTGAGTATTGACTATTTGTTCAATCTTTTAAACACTTTAAATAATATTGTACTATGATCAACTATTCAAAAAAACAAAATTTCACTAAGCCATGTGGCTACATATCTGCACATCATGCACAAAAAGAATGATCTACTTCAAACTCATAATATGTTGTTAAAGGGTAAATTGAAACTTCTTCAACATAATTCACTACTTGCATTAACTATTGTTGAAAGTGACCACAAGGGCATCGATCACATCTATCTATGAATCAGACAATGACATTTGATGACGACACTATGGGGACAAAATAAGATATGGATGAAGACAATAAGAATGAAAAGGATAAATTTGAGAACAAAGATAAAGTTATTAGACCTTGGGAAGAGTTGCAATTCAAGAGGAAAAAATTTTGATTAGGATATGGAACTGAGTCTAACTTCTTCAATATTCCTGATAACTTCATACCAATTACATTTGTAAGAGCAGGACTTCTTTGTGATGATTTGCAACAACATAAACTAAATGATGGTAAGAAGGAACTTGATGATGATGATGATACAATTGATGATCTTGATGATAATTATGAAGATGATGGTGATAAGTTCTATCAAGTACATGAACTTAAGTATCACGATGAGGAATGGGATGATGATGATGATGGGCTTGATGTTTCTAAGTTGGATGTAGTACTTGAACGGTGTCAACATTGTCATTGAGTTGGCCATATTTCATTCCATTGTTTTGATATTACACCATGAATTTTATGTGAGAATACAAATCATCTTTCTGAAAGGTGTTAAAAGTGAGTAAAGATTGATCAAAAATAGCTACATTTTGGTTGATTAGGTACTTGATGTTAGACTTTGGAATCCAATTTATTGGTGTATTATTGGGGTTAGGTTCATACACAGGTTTATACATGTTTATTAGGTGAGGTTTCATCAACATATGGGCAAGCATGTTTTGATTAAGGACTTGATGATTTTACGGCATGATTGAGGCCCACTTGATGTAGTCTTTTGAGATGGAGATCATAGTATGGTTACCCTTTTACAACTCCTAGGACTTGTCACATTTCAATTGGGAAAGAGGAAGATATTGAGGATGGATGTCAGACTTATAGTTTCAAAGTGAACGATTGATTCATGATGGATTATAATATAGGATGATGAGCATAAGATGATGGATTAATGATTGATTCAGGGATAGGATGATGGATTGCTAATGGATTTAGGATTCAAATTTAACAATTTCAACATCGATCACTCATCATTTTTTTAGGATTTTTTGGGATTGATTTTGAGGATATTAGATTAGTCAATTTAGCCTTCGAGCTTGGTGTTTTTGAGGATTTGAGGATTTTGAGGTTATTTAGCCGAGATAATTCATCACTTGGCATTTTTTTAGGATTTTGAGGATATTTGCATGGTTGGTATTTTGACGATATTTTTCAAGACTTTGAGGATGGATATTGGATGGATGGATGGATTTCCACTTTTATCGTTTTTAGATCCAATCCCTTATTGACTTGGATGATTGTTTAATAGTTTTGGGTTCAAGATTTGAGATAGCACCGAAATTTTAACTGCTTTACTGCTCAACATTTTCCAGGAGGATTATGATTCATTCCTTGTTGAATCATTCACAAGATATGTAGGCTTTTGCAAGATACAAGATTGGGATGTTGATCGACATTTTTCTATCAACTGGATTATTGACATATTTTTATGTGTCATCTTTTAGAGCAGTTTTATGAACATAATTGTTCACTTCATAGTCTTCGAACTTTATAGAGATGATCTTCGGATCTAGTAGAGGTAGATGGTTCTTCTACATTTTTCTTGGCACATTAGATTGTCATTCATTTTCAATATTTGGGATGTGTTGCACTTACAACCAATTCACTTTTTATCATAGTTTTCTCTCATCA
This sequence comes from Picea mariana, assembly GCA_032191745.1. Classification (NCBI taxonomy): domain Eukaryota; kingdom Viridiplantae; phylum Streptophyta; class Pinopsida; order Pinales; family Pinaceae; genus Picea; species Picea mariana. The sequence continues at coordinate 94,190 of JASDQU010242436.1, read as the reverse complement.
ATTTTTGGGTTCACATCAATGAACACTTGTAGGTTATATGGCTCATTTATTACATTGTGAGTTTTTCATATTTGGTTTTTTTCATCCACTTTTGGTAGTTTTATCACTAGTAGAAAAACAACTATAAATGACTAAAAAACTACTACAAATTGCATATAAATGAGTAAGGTTAGTCATGTGACCATTAGTAGTTTATTTCCGATCATTTATGACGCAACCAAATTTATGACTAAACCAATTTTAGTTAATTGTTGGTTGTTTTAATTGATCATTTGTTTTAGTTGTTTACTTAGTCATTAATTATTGTGAACTGGTCATTTATTTAGTAATGGTAGTCAGTTATTTAGTCATTGTAATCATTGATTTTCATCAATTGGTAGTATATTTAGTCATTTTTAATCAATTTTTTTTTTGTAAATAAAAAGTGAAACCTTATATTATATCAATTGTCTACAATACAGTGACACCTGGTAGCCACCTGTTCCACCACAGGAGCGAAACCAGAACAAGTGGCTCCGATATGTTTCAACACTACCATGCCTGTAAAAATTATACAAAAATTATACAAAAAATTGCAAGTGTTTGCAGGAACCAAGTTCCACCTTCCTATTCTAGGGTTGGTCGTGTACAGAGCCGCCATTACTGATAGAATTATATAGACATAATAAGAAAAAATTATTAAATCATCTAGCTTATCGTCGTGGTAAATTAGACCACCGGCGTTGTAACTTAAATAAACAAAAAACTGTGACATGGGGTGAACCACTTCAGTCCATGGCAGGACTTGGTTGTCCATGGATGGTATAGGTTGGGGTGAATCGTTGTCTACAAGTTGAACACCAGGCTTGCACTGGAGCATCCGTGAGCGCCTCGAACAAAATGTCCATTCTTTGACTGATGACGCCTTGACAATGCATCTTGTTATCCTGTCGCTTCCTGATCTCAAAGAGGAGTTCAAGGTGCTCTTTTGTGAGATGGTTGGAAAATTGCGAAGCCTCTTCTTCCTTTCCTATCTTTTCGTTGCCCACTGCAATGGTTCCCTTGTCTGTACCTGCCAACTGCCAACTTGGAGGGATCTCCTCCTCCACTTGGCATCTCCTGTCACCATAGTAGGGCTCTTTCAGCTTGATTGTTGGGGGGCCTAAGAGGTTGTTGGCCATGGGGGGGCGGATGCCCAAGGGTGGAACCTCCTCTTTTACTATGCCTGGACTGTAATGCAGGGTCGGAGGTGGCAGCGGGGGAAGGTATGTCATGGAGGAAGTTGTCTCCATCTTTACCTTGCATACCTCTGGAGACTGAAGCGAAGCTGACTGAGTGCTCTGGGTTGAGTGGTGAGGATGGGAGAAGTGAATGATGAGCTCTCTTTGTGAGGCGGTAAGCTTATTAGCCCGAGAGAGGGCGTTATTTTTCTGAGCACCCCTCTTAGGATTTCCACGCTCCCGTGGCATCGTAGGGAGGACAGGGGGGTGGTGGAGGGGGTAAAAGGAGGTTGTGGAAAGAAGAGGGATGTAGTGGAGGGAATGGACGTTCCTGGTTTGCAGGGGATGAATTAAGGATGGGAGGATGCCACTAATACACAGGGATAGAACAATAATACCGGAGAAAACGTGGAGGTTGAAGTGCTCTGCAAGAAGAGTGCACCAGGTAGAAAATGAGTTGAACTGAGTTTGAGGGCTACTCTTAACTCCATGAAATCCCAAAATGACCCTTCTCATCGCCATTGAAGGTCGACAGGACCTCTACAACATACTGGTACCAAATGCCTGGCTAGTTCGCTCGCCCAAGAGCTCAGCCAGGTGCACTAACTTAATTCCCCTCATGGTGTGAGCCATGGGGATTAAATGCACAGGGGGTGGCGGTCAGGGTTAATAACTCCCTCGACTGCCCTGGTCCAGCTGTCTACCACATCACACCAGGTGGCACCATATCTAGGTGTTTTTATCCATTGATTCATGTCCATTGGTAGTATATTTCATCATTTGTATTAACTGATTTCCATCCAGCGGTAGTATATTTAGTCATTTTAATCATTATTTTGTCGTCAAATGGTCATACATGTAGTCATATTTATTGACTGATTTCTGTCAATTGGTAGTATGTTTAGTCAATTTAATTATTAATTGACATCAATTAGTAGTATATTTAGTCATTTTTATTTTTAATTATCGTCATTTCGTAGTTTATTTAATTATTTTTGTTCATTGATTTATGTCAACTGGTAGTATATTTATACATTGTGTATTAATTGCATAATCATTATATTTACTACTAGTTTAGTAGTAAATTTTCATTTATATGATCAGCAAGATAAAAGTTAAAAGATTGATTTAACATCATTATAACAAAAAGGTAATCTGCAATTAAAAAAATATAATGCAATTTCAATGAACAGTAAGATGTTCATATATATACATAATCAAAAATATTAAAGTTCGAGAGTTTCTAGCTCTTGCAAATACACCATGATAAAGATCCTTGAACAACACATTCAAACTACTGCATAAAGCAGTGGGCCAAGCTGTCTAATAGCTAGTACATGATAAACATCAACTATGTCATTTTTCACAAATATTTTAGTGGCCACTATGTGAAGGCTCTTTCTTGCTCTTTCAGACGAACAACTCCATCTATTTTGTCTTCAAAAGAAAGGGGTATGTTACTTGTAACCTTTAAAATATTTACATTTTGATCGCATGTTCCTTTCAATTTTAATCCATGTATAATAGATAGTGAGTGAATCCACCCAATGCCCATAGCAGCACCATCAAACAATCCAACACCCTAACTTTATCCCCTTCTTGGAGTTTATCAATACATTTACGTAAAAACAAAAAAAATACATATTATATTGAGATATGAAAAATGTTTCAACAACAATTATATTCTAATTATAGTTAGCATATTCCCCAAAACATATATAACAAAATCCAGTTATCCAAAGGTTTGCAATTGCAACAACTAAACATGGTGGAAGATTCCAAAAACACCATAAAAAACCATGAGAATGCTCTGCTTCAGGGGCGGTTGTATTGTAATAAATTTGTTTGCATTAAGGATGAGTGGGTGTCGAGTGGTCAATTGGGCACAAAGTCAGTACAGGGGCCTCAGTTTCATTTATTGCAAGGAAGAATCTCTTTGGGAATCTCTTCTGAATTAGAGATTCATGAGTTTTCAATTGCATCAGGCACTCATTGTCCTTCATCATCGAATTTCAAGGGCCTAAAGTTGGCTCTGTCTAAATAAATTCATGGAGGTGAGTCACGTTAAGAGAATTAATGCGACAACAACATGATGAACTGGATGCAATTCGAAGCCAGATAGAACAGCTACGTTTCCAGCAAGTTTTGCCTCTCCCCAACTTGGTGAATTCCCCTTCCAGCAACAGTTCTTGGCCAACTCCAATTTCCAGGAATATGCTAGTGGAATTACTTTGCAACATGTGGCTCTCGACTACTATTGATCTAACCACAGCCAAAGGGATATGAGAGAAGTTATATTGCATTTGATATCTACTGCAAGGATATAATTGTTATTCAAGGTAGTAGCAACAATGTAAAATAAACCAAGTTGAAGTTAATTGCATGGATGCCAAAGGACTTAAATTTGTGAAAGAAGCAAATGTTTATGCATAAAATTTATGCTCAAAATTGTAAAATGAGTTGGATTTAATTGCATGCATGCTAAAGTTGTCCAAAAACCAATGTTTGTTATGTATTTATGTTCAAAATTGTAAAATCAACTGATTTGGAATTAATTGCATGCATGCCAAAGGACTGAGTTGAGCATGCTTAAAATTGTACAGTTTATGCATATTTCCTTTAAGGGAAATTTTTTTGTTTACAGTTTCAAAAACTAACCTAAAAGTAGAAAAGTATGGCAATTATGAAAAACATGTAAACTTGTAAACTCTTTGATAAATTTGATGTATATGTAAACTTGTAAATTCTTGGGTATTGAACTGTAGAGGATTCCAAATTTCTAAATTAGGGTTAGCGTAGGTGTTTTTTCAAAGTTCCCTAGTTATAAATTGCAATATACCAAAGATAGAGATGAGGTTAAAGTTATTATCAATATGCCAAATATAATAAAACAACCATTACTTACTTGAATAGTACTTGTACTTGCATGTGGTTTCATAGGAATCACCTCAATTTCAGCACCACTACCACTATCAATATCATACACATGCTCGTCGAGTTCAGCATTATCACTATCAACATTGACATGAAGTTGTGCAGCTTTGCAGAGAGCTCTATTGACAGGGCCTTTTTATTTTCGTTTTGCATTCATATAATTTATCTGCAAGTGGTTTAATCATCATGCAAAATTTAATATAAGTCAAGTAAAGAATGAAAAAGCTATATTTTTTTCTCTGAAAGAACATTTTAAGCATGAAGAATGACAAAACATTGGGACACATTAACTTACAAATTAAAGAATGAAAAAGCTATAATTTTTTGTCCAAAAGAACATTTTAAGCATGAAGAATGACAAAAAATTAGGATAGATAACTTACAACAACTATTATATTACCTCAAGTTCAACACCATTATGGTTGTGTTGCACATGTTTGTCCATTCCATAATGATCACTATCAATATCAACAACTCTGTTGACATCAAGTCATTTCCGTTTTCGTGTTGCTTTGATAAAAATGCTCTGCATGTGGTTTAACCATAATGAAAAAAAATATACAAAGCATTCAATAGTCAAGTAAAGAATGAAAGTATGGTGTCAAATGAAATTTTGATCATCCAAAAGACAAAGGAGGATCTCTGAAAATATTAAGAGGAATTTGTACACAGAATTTCCAAGCAAGAAGAAATGATATCAATAGAGCTTCTTACCTCATATGAATCCATGGAATTATGCTCATTCCATGTAGAAACTATAGGCTTAAAAGAGGCAACCAATTGCAAAATTGTCTCTTTGAGACCGTATATGCAACTCATTACATGTCAGTACCCTTCATTTGAGTTGACATGATCTGGAGAGGCTCTTATTGGGATTCTAATATATGGATGCAAAAACTTTGTTGACAAACTAGATTTTTCCTTCGTCCTACTGTTAGATTTACTAGGATCTATTGTTTCCATATAATAATTGGAAATATCTTCTGCACCTGCTTATTTATTATTGTTTTCCACCTAAAATACAATGTCAATTTCAACATATAGTCAATTCAATAAAAAATTGAAATAAATAACCCAACGTAAATTGAACCAAAAATCCATACACTTACTGCAAATTTGGCCATTTTGGCCTACAACCTACCTCGGCCAAATGTATATGCAGCCCTCACATTTTTACTTTCTCTCTTTCCTTTGTTCCTCTTTGTCAAATATTCTTTGAAACGCATACTTTCTTCCAATGCCTCCCACTATTTGGGAGATGGAGTGGAATCTAACTTCTCTTTTCCCTCCATGATTGTCTTTCTGCAATTGTATCTAAAATTGTTCATCAAAAGTATCATCTTTTGCTTGTAATATTTTCTAGAGATTTTTCCACCAGTAGTCTCAAAATCATTTTCCATTTTTAGTATAACATTTTCCACACTTGGTGGATCTTGCTCCGTAAAACTTGATTTGCAAATATCCAAATGGGTCCTACATCTTACACCCAACTTGGAGGCCCACCTTGCATCATTTTCCCCAATGGGCTCACCATCTCTTGATACCTCAACCAAGAATGGCTTCTTGCCTTCTAATTTTCTTTCTTTTGCATTCCTCTCTCTATATATATACAAATATTGACTCAATCTTTGTCTTTTGACAAAAGCAAACACGTCTTCTAAACCAATACCAATATTTTTGGCTAATCCAGTACAAGTTCCATCAAAAGTTGTAGATGCAACAAGCATACTTTGAGGCACACCAGATGAAAACGGTCTCTCTTCATGAATTTTATTAACTGGAACTGCATGCTCCTTGGCCACATTAGGTGTGGCAGTAGTTAGATCGGTACCAGTCTCCACAAATTTCACTTCAAATACATCCTTTAATTTTGAATAAATCATCTACATACTTGGACGTGTTACTTTTCTCTGATCGTGTTTTTCAACAATCTCTCTTAGAATTTGTGCTAACAGATCATCAGGTTGCACATCACCATGTGTTATATCAAGTTGCACATCATCACAACTATTATTTTCACCAACTGCATTTGTTGAATCACAAATGTGTTGGCTTCTATGAGTTGGCGGCACTGTATCTTTACGTTCCTTTTGTTTTTTCTCCGCATTTTCTTTGCACTCTTTGTCTTGCCTATAAAACAAAAACAAAAAATAATGTTATGTCTAATATACATAAATCTCTTGCTTATAAAATTTCATTAAAGTCTATTAAACAAATAATATACTACTTAGTGGATTTACAACTTGTCTATTTGTGAAACCAAGAGATGATAAATATTCCTTATTCTTGGTCACATGTCCTCTATGAAAGCGCTCATATTTTGTCAATGTTTCATCATTATGATCACTATCATCTAGTAATTTGTGCCTTAAAGTCCTTTTCCCCGTTTCCTGATGTCCAAATAAACAATAATGTATAAATCAGCAACTTGAATGAGTAGAACAACAGTGGAATATGAGTTTGAATCTCATATTTTATTAGTGCATGTGCTTAAAAATTAAGTGGGAATGTGAAAGAACAAATGTGACTTAAAATCATCCCTTGAAGTGGTGCTTATATATATTGAAATCAGCAGTACATAAGTGTAATACAAACTCAGATTTTGTACTCAAATTAGCAGTGATTAAACAATGACAATACTTAGAATTTAATTCATTAATTGCTCCAAAAGTCAAACATGTAGTAAGATGATCAAATGGATTTATAATTATCCTTTAATAGTAAGTGAAATGCACTTAAAATCAGCAATGAATAGCTCAGGTTTTGTATACAATGTACCAGTAGAATAATGATGATTAGATTCAGAAATTTATGAGTAAAACTACAGTGAATAAGCACACTTATACTCAAGATATTTATTATAGTAAATCAACCATAAATCAACAGTAAATAAGTGAAATACAAACTCAAATATTGTACTCAAAACAGTAGTGGTTAAACGATGACAATACTCAGAATTTAATTGACTAATTGCTCCAAAATCCAAACATATAGTAGGATGATCAAATGGGTTTATTATTAGCCCTTAACAGTCATTGAAATCCACTTCAAATCAGCAGTGAACATCTTAGGTTTTGTATACAATGTACCAGCAGAATAATGATGATTAGATTTAGAAATTTATCAGTAAAACAACAGTGAATAAGCACACCTATAATCATATTTTTATTACATTCAATAATAAATTACACCATACATATAACCAAATTGTAGGTGACAATCTAACAAGTTAAGGTGGCATGCTAGTTAATATGACAAAACATCATCATGATCATCTACATTGCCACCAAGATTAGAATCTTGATCACTCATGTCTGCATATGCTTGATTTTCTTCATCATCCTCATATGTGACATGAAATACATTTTCTCTCCCAAACTCTTCATTGGTAATCAAAGTCTCTTCTTCAAACACACCATCATCGTCTTCAACCACTTCTTCGAATGTTTATTGTAAATTAACATATTTCCCATCAGGCATTATATCGACAACTTCCATGAATTTTCATTTCGAATGAGACTCTATTTGAATGACATACGACCATCATGGGCTTCTTACATCATCAATTAGAAATGATTTTTTAATTTGAAGAGGGGAAACATACGGCTCATCCATCTCTTATAAAAATGGTCGTGTATTTGTGCATACTAATACATACTCATCAATGTGTACTACAGATGGTGGGATTCACTAACATTTTAATAATATAGGATTATTTTCACCAAAATCCACTTGAATAATTTCTTGTATGAATCCAACATAAAATTTATTCTCAGTTTCGTGAAGAAATTCAACACTAAAAACACAATTACAATTTGTCTTTCCTTTGTCTTTTTCTTCCACTGTTAAATGACTACCATAGGCCCACATTCCACTAAAACCCATAGCCCAAAAATGTGGAGATTGTGAAAGCTCACTTTCCTCCATTGTTATATATTGACCTTCTTCTTTTGCATCATTGGATGCATTAGAAATCCATTCTTCAAATTTTGGAAAAGAATCACCTCCAATCAAATCATGACATTCATGCGCTTTTGAGGTCGATGTTGCATCCATGTTTGAGTCTCTTCTTCATATTTTCTACATAGAATATTAACGTACAAATAGTAATATTAATAATATAAACGTGTAAATGAAATTGAGTAAATAAATCATTATGTACAATTTTTTTTTACCTACGCCGATTATCGAACAAATCTTTAGTTGTCGAAATTCTTCACGTGATGAAATAGTATCAAAAGCACCAAAAAGAGTTTCTATAATAGCATAGGCTATATTTTTCTCAGTATGCATAAAGTCAACAGTATGCATAATGGATATATCCTTAAAGTATGGCAACTTATAGAATAAGCACAACCATTTTACATTGATTTCATTACATGGATCATCTCTACTATCGGCAATCCGATCATTTTCAATAAATGACATTCTTTTTTGTCCATTCTCAATAATGTAAACACTCGGTATTAGCAAGGGTGTGTCATGATTCTCTTATTGACCATTGAAACGTTTTTTTTGTCAACGATATGGATGATCCATTTTAAGGTAAGCACGATGTCCACAATAAATACACTTACGCAAACTTCTTGAGTGCCTCACAAAATCCTTAAAGTTGCAAGTAGGACATCCATGGTATCCATGAACAGTGAGACCAGTCAATGTGCCATATGGAGGAAGATCATGAATTGTAAATTGAATGACCATCCCTTAAATATTGAATTGCTTGAATTCCTTTCCACAATTCCATTAGATCATCATATAATGGTTATAAATAAGCATCGATTGTATCTAAGGTCACACTTTTCTTTCCTAGTATAATCAATGATAGCATTAAGAAAAATGGTTTAGTTTCTAACCATGGAGGCAAGTTATAATTTATTAAAAACACTCTCCAAGTCAACCATTTAGTACTTTGATATGAGAATGGGTTCACCCCATCTAGAACCAAAACCAACATTATATTACGAGGATCTTGAACAAAATCAAACCATCTATTATCAAATTATATCCATGTCTTAGAATCAGACACATGTCATTTTTTTCCATTGGTGCTCTTATTTTGGGCATGCCATTGCATATGTTCAGCAATGTCTTTGCACCTATACATTCGGAGAAATCATGGGATTATCGGAAAGTGGTGAAGAACCTTTCTAGGGACCACAGTTGATTTCAAACCTAGTCTATACCTCACTTCATGACATTTCGGACATTCATTCTCACTTGCAATATTATTGTGAAATAATACACAACCATTCACACATGTGTGGATGTTTTCATACCCTAAGCCTAGCTTAGTGATTTTATTTTTACATTTCTTTAGTTTTGTTGGAAATGTGGAGTCAAGTGGTAACAACGAACTTAATAATTCCAATAATTTATCTACATTCTCATTTTTCCAACCAAACACCACTTGCAAGTTAATAATTTGAAGGTTTGTTTTCAAACGACTTAACTTGCAGTTAGCATACACAGGATTTAAAGCATCCTCCATCGACTTGGCCCAATCATCATTTAGACCCTCATTCAACATTCTATCAACTTCAATCCCTTCGTCTAATAGTGTTTCCTCTTCATCTATGTTTGGTGCCACTTAATCTATGTTTGTTTCCTCTTCATCTCTCACACTCTACAATTCTATCATATATTCATAATAATTGTAATCCCAAGGGATTATACCACTATGCCCATATCTTATCATATGTCGGAAAATCACATTTATTTTTTTCACCTTTCCACCAAGACAATCATTACATGGACATGGATATTTGTCCATGGCCTTCCCATCAGCTACTCTCTCATCATATGCATGGTATTCATCTATAGTCAACCTTCGACGTTGATCCATCTTTAATGTTCTCCATTCCAATATTAATTTAGTTTCGTATTTCAAGAAAAAAACAGAAATCGGAACACCTAGAATCCATTACGGCCCTACAACCACACCATTACTATTCATTGACCCTCCCCCCCCAAAAAAAAAAAATACCTATTTGGGCATACCAAACCAAATCCTTGTTAACAATTGAAGAGCTCAAGAAAAATGGAAAACATGAATCCAAAGAGCCAAGGAAAGTGTTATATTTAACTAGTTTCGCAAGTGTTAGATTTAACACTAACTAACCAAAGCTTTTCCTAGATGCATTATCTATCATTTTATGATTATCTATAGAAATATTTCAATAACCGATATTGTAAGGTTATAATTTTAAATAACAAATGTCTCAAGGCTTTGGAATATATATATATATATATATATTGAAATGTTTCAGTCAACAACGGGAATTTCACCCACATAATTTTGAAAGGACAGAAAGAGGGTAGGCTCCTCATTATAGAGTTTAGGCTAGAGAGAAAGAAGGGAATCCTAGCCTAGGATAACCGTTAAAGTAGCTTGACTTTTCATACCTTATGCCTTATGTAACAATTTGAGGGGAAGAAAATAAGGGTATTGATTGTTATACCTGGATGCATGCCTATCTTAATACACCTAAAATGCTTCTAAATTGCATGCATGTAGCTCCTAAAGAGGCTATCGAGATGGAAGGGATACAGGGAAAGATGGTGGCTCAAATGTTGCTTCCACTTTGGCTTTAGACCTCCCCCTAGGTTCTATAAGAATCAATGAGCCATTTAGCTAAAGAGGCTAAAGACCTCCCCCAAGGTTATATAAGAATCAATGAGCCATATTCACAATATTATCTCCCATGATCGATAATGCCTCTAAGTATAGACAAGGAGATCATCATGACCACGGTCGTGATCCATGAACTCGCCTTCAAAATCATTTGGAAGGGGGGTGATGTGACCCCAGGTAGTTATGATAGGAGTAAAACACCTAGCACAAGTGATTGCAGCATACTTCATGCATTGAATCCATGAGGCATCCATCGTCTGGTGATTAACGACATTAAAGACGCTCAGGATTGTATTAGTCCTTCTCTTTTCGACGAGACCCTCTCATGTGGGAATTTGATGGAACGCCTGCATATCCTAGTTCTCTCAGGTTTACTTCAACATGAAACACACATAGGATCAGTAATACACATGATGGTTATGGCGGAGAGACTGATAATTCCCAGATTCATTCATTATGTGAAATTTTCCTACTGCAGTGGGAATTTTTTCCTATACTTACTCAAGAATTTCAAGAGAGGAATAATCAGGGTGGAAAATTCATGGTATGTCCATTTTGGGTGCTTCATGTATTTTTCTTGGTGTTATCTATGACCTCCTTGGGATTTCAAAATGTGCCAGCAGAGCTCCACCCCATGCGATTGCATAGACTGTAGGATAATTTCAATTCTCAGCAGATCGAGATCGAATCCCTTTGGAGTTCTAATTCCCAATTAGCATGACAGCTGCAGGAGTAGGAAGATAAAAAGAATGAGGAATTGGTAGTGGTATTGAGAGAACTTAACCATCAAGACACCATCTTCAGTCTCTTCGACATTAAGTCCGTCAGTTTTCATCTCCATCTACATTGTTGTATGAAGGATCCATGGCATCCTATGAAGTTAATCACCATCCTTAGCCTCAATTAAAACATGAAGAAAGGAAATATGCATCACATGAGGTGGATACGTTCCTTAAGCATAATTAGGAATAGAATGTGCTATGTAAAATTTTGTTTTTAATGTGGCGCAGGATTATCTCAAGTTTTTTAGATTTGGAGATACAGGGAATCATGGTTATGCCATCCCTCTATGGATTTAAAGCTTGCACTAAGCATTTCATTTGGGATAATAATTCTATTCTTGTATATCTAAATGCACATATCATTAATAAAATTACATTGTTGCGTGTAGACTGACCACGAAGACAGAGTTATGGGGGACTAAGCTCCACTAGGTAGGGTAAGGGAGGGGGCTAAATGTCTAGGCCTAGGGGCTAATCTAGAGGGATTACCTCTAAGGAAATAATATCTTATTATTATTTCCTAAAGGCTAAGGTGGACATGATAGGTGTTTTCCTAAGTTTCTGGGAAATGGAACGAGTGCTAAGTGGAACTCATGTGGCTTCAAGAAGACATATGTCAACCTGGGTGCATGTAGTTTATAGTTGGGAAAGTCAGCTTGTTCGGGGGATTCTCTTTTGATTCTCACGCCACTCCTGATTCTCGTGTCATTGGCCAGTCTCGCCATCCTCACGACCTTCACAATTCCTGCAAGTTGGTCGTCCTTCCCGATTCACCATTGATTCTTGCAGTGAACCTTTTTTTCTCCATCGTCGATGTATGCATCTAGCATGCACCTTGGGAACATGTCGTCTTACTTGAGTTATCATGTGTGTCTCCTATGAAGCCAAAGCACCCTGTAACTGCCTAAGTTGTGTTGTCTCTTAACTTTTGGTTGTTGCAGCCCACGCAGTTCTTTCACTGAGTGTGGATTGTTTCCATCGTATGTTCTTTAGTGAGTTTTGTTGTTGCCATCACCTTACTGGAACTAACTTAGAAGATAGAATGAAGAAGCAGGTTGTCAGGCATGTGGTTTGAAGAGGTGGGTTGTCAGGCTCGTGGACTAAAGAAGCAAGTTGTCAGGCCTGCAAGCAACTCTCTCCAAGTGAGAGATGTTTTTGGGGAAGTGATTCCCAGAGGGATCCCAACTGTAGCAACAGTTCTCAGAGAATTCATGTATGTCCTGTTGTTGAAGCCCTGGAAGGGAAGTGGGGCAGTCGAAGGACTGTTGAGCAGAGAAGGGGAACACTTCCTGGGGTGGGACAGGCATGTGGGGAATGAGAGGTTGTAGGCTGTTAGAGTGAGATGGCTCCTGGGGAATAATCCTTCCTGTTGACCTGTGTGACTTTCTTGTTGCCCTTTCCAAGCCTAGGAATCCCTTACCCGGTGGAGTTTAGTCCCATCTTGGGGGTGACCCACTGTTGAGCGTGATGAGCAGCGTGTTCTAAGACTGAGAGGTTCATGGAAGGTATGCACACAATTGGTGGTCATCTATTGAAATATAATTACCAAAACTCTATTGATTGTATGTTGTGTAATTGTACATGTTTTATAATTGATGAGTAATGCCTGGATATTTCATGTATGTTGTATGTGTAGGCTTATTGTTATTTCCGCATTAATCTGTGTATATTAGAATATGTTTTTTGTATGTTTTAATGTTATTTCCGCATGAAGAGTGGAATGAACAGAACGAAGTAATTGTTAATTTGTGTTTGATATGCATGCATATAAATTCATAAAATGGTATCAGAGCTAGTTGGAAAAAGATAAGGTTGTTTGAGTAGCATTACTCAGCAGAGGTTGATGGTCAAGGACGTTACAAAATGGTATCAGAGCCATGCTTTCAACACTGATCCTGGATGGTCCATGTTAGTGGAAGTTGAAGAAAAATTTTCAGAAAATAATTTTTGTTGAAATGGACAAAATTCAAGATCAGAGCCCATGGTTTCTACACAGAACCTGGATGGGCCACGAACGAGAAATTCAGAGTAAAATTCCAAGGATTTTTTATGTACATAGTGCCATAAAGGAGTTGAAAGAACACTTAGACTGTGTTTGGAAACACAAGGGGTGTAACAAGTTTAATAAATCACCACAGAGAAAGAAATCACAACATTTGTGGTGTTGGGTTGTAGGATCTATTCAGGAGAAGGAGGATCCTTCACAATCGTCAGATTTGAAGAAAGGTGCAGGAGGGTTAACCTACAATTCATTTGTAATTCACGACTTCAGAAAAGTTTACGGGACATAAGAGCAAAAGGGACCGAAGCCCGAAGTTCTGAAGTCTCGAAGAGGATCTACATTGTAGATCCTTGGGGGG
>JASDQU010242436.1:32204-44884 GCA_032191745.1 Picea mariana | reverse complement strand
CCATGTCTATTTTAAGGGTGGAAGATATTGCTAATGATGAAGAGTGCCCAATGGGTATGGTATCTTCCCTTTTTCTAGACAAATGGTCATCAGAAGAAGTCTCAGGCATAGATAATGGCTGCAACATATACCTTATGCTTTTCATTGAAAATCCTACCTTTTCTCAAGACATGGTGTGTGATGTTGATCTTCTTTTGAATAATGGCACTGATACTTTTCCTCTGCCATCTTGTCTTGATGATATCTCATGTGAAGATGCAAGATTCCCTCTGTTAAAAGATCAATGGAGCATCCTCTTTACTGCACTGTTGGCACTCCAGTTTACTCGTTACTTCTTCTTCAAGAAGTAAGAAGTGTCGTTATTATAGCAAACTTGTCGCAACATCCGTCAAATGCAACATATTTATAGATTTTGTAACGTCGCAATTCTGACGTAAAAAAGTCCTAAGTGAACGTTGGTATTTTGACTTGGTGAACATACTAAGGTGACCGTTGGAGGGGAAAACCTAGTTTCGCAAACGTCGCAATTGCGCCATACATTTTCACAAACGTGGCAAGAGAGATGTTGCAGTGGAAAACGTGGCAAGGCCGACGTTAACGTGGCAATTGCGACATACATCTTCACAAACGTGGCAAGAGAGACGTTCCAGTGGAAAATGTGGCAAGAGCGACGTTAAGGTGGCAAGATCGACGTTAACGTGGAAATTGCGACATACATCTTCAGAAACATGGCAAGAGTGACGTTCCAGTGGAAAACGTGGCAAGAGCGACATTCTAGTGGAAAATGTGGCAAGAGAGACGTTAACGTGGCAATCGCGACATACATCTTCACAAACGTGGCAAGAGAGACGTTCCATTGGAAAACGTGGCAAGAGAGACATTCCAGTGGAAAACGTGGCAAGAGCGACGTTAACGTGGCAAGAGCGACGTTAACGTGGCAAGAGCGACGTTAACATGGCAAGAGCGACGTTAACGTGGCAAGAGCGACGTTAGCGGGCAACATGAACTTTTTTTTTTATAAATTTCCTCTATTTTGCAACAATATGGACAATTTTGTCCATAACGCCGCAAATAAAACGTCAGAATTTTTACAATATGTAATAGTGAGAAGCTCCCTGAAGTTGGGAAATTGTTCAAAGTTGGCAGCTCGATATTGTGGGTCATTTGAAATCCTAGAGAGGATTGGTCCAGTAGCATATAGGCTCGCATCATCTGCATGCATGTCTATACATAATGTACTTCATGTGTCATTGCTTAAGAAATGTATACATGATGTTAATCATGTTATTGATTGGAATGTGATTCAGGTGGAGTAAGAAAGAGATTTTCAAGTGCATTTGGTGCATATACTAGACTGAAAAATCAAGAAGCTCCAAAATCGATCCATAGGGCTTGTAAAATCCCAGTGGACCTAGTACGATCCTAAGGACGCAACATGGGAGCATGAAGATTATATGCACGTAGAATACCCGCATCTTTTTGAATATTTTGGAAATCTTGTTGTTATTGTGTAAGTAAGTTGCACTGAGGACAGTGCAAAAATAAGGGGAGGGGATTGTAACACCCCAAGTCCGAGCCCCTGTTGAATTGTAATTATGTTTATAGGCTGGTAAGACAAGTGTTTATAAGCTGAAGACTTATATGTTTATTAGGCCGGATAGCCTAGATGCTTAAGGCCATGAGCCTGATTTTTTTATATGTAAATGAACATATCATTAATAAAAATACATTGTTGCGTGTATACCGACCACGAAGAAAGAGTTATGGGGGACTAAGCTCCACTAGGTAGGGTAAGGGAGGGGGATAAACGTCTAGGCCTAGAGGCTAGCTAGAGGGATCACCTCTAAGGGAATAATATTTTATTATTAAGGTGGACATGGTAGGTGTTGTCCTAAGTTTCTGGGAAAGGGAACAAGTGCTAAGTGGAACTCATGCATCTTCAGGAAGACATGTGTCAACCTGGGCGCATGCATTTTATAGCTGGGAAAGCCAGCTCATTCGGGGGTTCACCTCTGATTCTCACACTGTTCTCGATTCTCGCATCCTTGGCTAGTCTCTCCATCCTCACGACCCTAATGATTCTTGCAAGTCAACCATCCTTCCTGATTCATGCAGTGAACCTTTTTTTCTCCATCGTCGACCTCTGCATCTAGCATGCACCTTGGGAACCTGTCGTCTTACTTGAGTTATTATGTGGGTCTCTTGTGAAGCCGACGCACCATGTAACTTCTTGAGTTGTGTTGTGTCTTAATTGTTGGTTGTTGCAACCCATGTAGTTCCTTGACTGAGTGTGTCTTGCTTCCATCATCTGTTCTTTACTGAGTTTTGTTATTTCCATCACCTTACTGGAACTGACTTAGAAGCTGGAATGAAGAAGCAGTTTGGTAGGCCTGTGGTTTGAAGAGGTGGGTTGTCACACTCGTGGACTGAAGAAGCAGGTTGTCAGGCCTGCAAGCAACTCTCTCCAGGTGAGAGAGGTTGTTGGGGAACTGATTCCCAGAGGGATCCCAACTGCAGCTACAGTGCTCAGAGAATTCTTATCTGACCTGTTGTTGAAGCCCTGGAAGGGAAGTGGGGAAGTCGAAGGACTGTTGAACAGAGAAGGGGCACACTTCTTTGGGTGGGACAAGCATGTGGGGAATGAGAGGCTGTAGGTTTTTAGAGTGAGTTGGCTCCTGGGGAATAATCCTTCCTGTTGACCTGTGTGACTTTCATGTTTCCCTTTCCAAGCCTAGGAATCCCTTACCCAATGGAGTTTAGTCCCATATCAGGGGTGACCCACTGTTGAGCATGATGAGCAGCGTGGTCTAAGGCTAGGAGGTTCGTGGAAGGTCTGCACGCAGCTGGTAGTCATCTATTGAAAGATAAGTACCAAATCTTTGTTGATTTTATGTTGTGTAATTGTACATGTCTTATAATTGATGCGTAATTCCTAGATATTTCATGTATACTATATGTGTAGGCTTACTGTTATTTCCTCATTAATTTGTGTATATTAGAATATGTTGTCTGTATGTTTTAATGTTATTTATGCATGAAGAGTGGCATGAACAGAATGTTATAACTGTTAATTTGCATTGGATATGCATGCATATAAATTATTAAAATGGTATCGGAGCTAGTTGGAAAAGATAAGGTTGTTTGGGTAGCGTTACCCGACAGAGGTTGATGTTGAGGACATTACATAGATAACATTATGCAAAGGAATATGCTAGTGGAATTACTTTGCAACATGTGGCCACTACTATTGATATAACCACAGCCAAAGGGATATGATAGAAGTTATCTTGCAGTTGATATCTATAGCAAGGCTATAATTGTTATTCAAGGTAGTAGAAACAGTTTAAAATAATCCAAGTTGGAGTTAATTGCATGGATGCCAAAGGACTTAAATTTATGAAAGAAGCAAATGTTTATGCATAAAATGTATGCTCAAAATTGTAAAATGAGTTGGATTTAACTGCATGCATGCTAAAGTTGTCCAAAAACCAATGTTTGTTATGTATTTATTTTCAAAAATGTAAAATCAACTGATTTGGAATTAACTGCATGCATGCCAAAGGACTGAGTTGAGCATGCTTAAAATTGGGCAGTTTATGCATATTTCCTTTAAGGGAAACTTTTTGTTTACAGTTTCAAAAACTAACCTAAAACTAGAAAAGTATGGCAAGTCTAAAAAACATGTAAACTTGTAAAATCTTTGATAAATATGATGTATATGTAAACTTGTAAATTCTTGGGTATTGAAGTGTAGAGGATTCCAAATTTCTAACTTAGGGTTAGCGTAGGTGTTTTTTCAAAGTTCCCTAGTTATAAATTTCAATATACCAAAGATAGCGATGAGGTTAAAGTTATTATCAATATATCAAAGATAATAAAACAACCATTACTTACTTGAATAGTACTTGTACTTGCATGTGGTTTCATAGTACTCACCTCAAGTTCAATACCACTACAACTATGAATATCATGCACATGCTCATTGAGTTCAGCATTGACATGAAGTTGTGCAACTTTGCAGAGAGCTCTATTGACGAGGCCTTTTTATTTTCGTTCTAAGTTCATATAATTTCTTTGCAAGTGGTTTAATCATCATGCAAAATTTAATATAAGTCAAGTAAAGAATGAAAAGTCTATAATTTTTTCTCTGAAAGAAAATTTTAAGCATGAAGAATGAAAAAACATTGGGAGGATTAACTTACAAATTAAAGAATGCAAAAGCTATAATTTTTTGTCCAAAAGGACATTTTAAGCATGAAGAATGACAAAACATTAGGATAGATAACTTACAACAACTATTATATTACCTCAAGTTCAGTACCACTAAGGTTGTGTTTCACATGCTTGTCCAGTTCATCATGATCACTATCAATATCGACAGCTCTGTTGACATCAAGGCATTTTTGCTTTCGTGTTGCTTTGATAAAATTTCTCTGCATGTGGTTTAACCAAATGAAAAATAAATATACAAAGCATTCAATAGTCAAGTAAAGAATGAAAGTATGGTGTCAAATGAAAGTTTGATCATCCAAAAGACAAAGGAGGATCTCTAAAAATATTAAGAGGTATTTGTATACATAATTTCCAAACAAGAAGAAATGATATCAATAGAGCCTCTTACCTCATCTGAATCTGTGGAATTATGCTCATTCCATGCAGAAACTATAGGCTTAATGGAGGCAACCAACTGCAAAATTGTCTCTTTGAGACCATATATGCAACTCATTACATGTTGGTACCCTTCATTTGAGTTGACATGATCTGGAGAGGCTCTTATTGGGATTCTAACATATGGTTGTGAAATCTGTGTTGACGAACTA
The DNA here is from genome assembly GCA_032191745.1 of Picea mariana. NCBI lineage: Eukaryota > Viridiplantae > Streptophyta > Pinopsida > Pinales > Pinaceae > Picea > Picea mariana. The sequence continues at coordinate 40,064 of JASDQU010242436.1, read as the reverse complement.
GATTTATGCTTCATCCTACTGTTAGATTTACTAGGATCTATCGTTGCCATATAATAATAGGAAATATCTTATGCAACTACTACTTTATTATTTTTTTCCGCCTAAAATACAATGCCAATTTCAACATATATTCATTTCAATAAAAAATTGAAATAAATAACCCAACGTAAATTGAACCAAAAATCCATACACTTACTGCAAATTTGGCCATTTTGTCTTACAACCTGCCTCGGCCAAATGTATATGCATCCTTCACATTTTCACGGAATTAGATTTTGATAGCATAATGTGTAGTTTTCTGAAATACCTTTCCAACAGGCTATCACGCACCTAAAATGAAGGTCGTATGCAAAAGTTACGACCTCGGGAAGTTGAGGTACCAACTTACCCATAGGGAACCACGTGAATTTTGGCGTTTCACCTCCTAGGGTTAGGTTTTTCAATGTCTAGGATTTTTTCATTCATGAGTAATATCAAAAATGCCTTTGGAGCCTCATTGTAATCATTTTTCTCAGACAGATGCATGTAGCAGCCACATCTCTTCTCAAAGATAGCTACCACCATTCAAGCAAGTGTTTCAATTCTACAGTTTTACAATTTCAGCCTATTTCATTTATTCAATAGAAGATATTGTTCACTGGATATCTGTGTTGTTCTTCATATCTCTATGTTTATTGTATTCAGTATATTAATCAGTTTGTTCCACTCCTAAATCCATATCAGTGGTATCAGAGTGGTCTGCTCTTCATTTATTTTTCTTCGCGCATGTCCCAACAAGATCCGGGTACAAGAAGTTGGGACTCGAACCAATCGATTCATTGCCAGATCAGTCACACCGAGCCTGAAAACAACCCATGGGATATGAAAAGAAATATGATGGAGCAGGAGATCCTATTAAAATGTTGCTCGAGGAATCCCTCACATGAAAAAGGAAAGAAATGATGGACAACTTTGTGTATATCCTTTGACAGCTACCCACAAGAGACCATGCAACCCCCTTCAAGGTACAGGTAAATTTTGATATTCCATTATTTGAAGGACTGATAGATGTGGATGTTGTAGATAAATGGTTGAATATGCTCAAAGGGTATTTTTTGGTCCACAATTTTTCTGATAGGGAAAATATTACTTTTGCACTCCTCAAGGTCATCCCCCATGTTAAAGACCAATGGGATACTTAATCTAAGCAAAGGGTCGAAGATGAATCTATAATATTTATGGTTTCCCCTACATGGTATTCCTTCTGGGACTCCATTAAAGAAAAGTACTACCATGTTGGAAGACACGAGGACTAGTACACCAGATGGACCACCCTACATCAAGAAAGGGACTAGACAATGCTAGATTTCACCAATATTTTCCATACCCTACGCACCAAATTGGGTATAAAAGACTCTGAGAGACATATGGTGCTAAAATACCACAGTTGTTTTCATAGATACATTCAAACATAAATGGATTTTCTGGACATTGCCTCATTGGGCACATCTTATAGATACGTTGTCAACGTCGAGCAGAAATTTAAGCAGAAGAGGCAAGAGTTTGGATCTACAAACTCCTCACATTCAAAGCAGGGAAAAGGCAGCCCCAACCCACATAGAAAGGGACCAAGTCGATATGTCCACTCTCAGTACAACCAGTCCAAGCCGCAACACAATAAGGGAAATGAGAGGACGAAGAAGGACATGGGGAAATGGTGTGAGTACCATAAAATCCCTTGGCACAACACTAAAGAATGTCGCTCCAAGTAGTCACTCATGGTCGAGATGAAGGCTTCTGAGTTAGAGGTCGATTCTGATTTTGAATCAAATTCAGAAGGAGGGAAGCGGATCATCGATGTCAAATCTAGTGCCATTGTCTCTACCACAAAAGTCCATCCAAGTGAACGAGAAGAACCAGAGGAAGGGGAATGCCTCTTTCATTCATAGATGTGGGTAAAGGGGGATCTGCTTCATTTCATTATCGATAGCAGCAGTCAGAAGAACCTAATCTTAGCAGAGGTTTTCAAGTAGCTAGACCTGTCAACGACACCACACCTGCATCCCTACACCATTGGTTAGATTCACCAAGGAAGAGATATTCATGTCATCCAACAGTGTCATCTGCCTTTCAAAGATGAGGTATCGTGTGATATTTCTCCCCTTGAATTGTGTGATGTTCTTTTAGGACAACCATATTTTTGGAAGCGTCATGTTGTGTATGAATCTAGACCCTGCAGTGTTATTATTACTTTGGGTAGACAATTGTACATGATACCATAGGTAGCACCGCCTATCGCTATTTATTTAATCTCTTCTAAGTAATGCAGTAAGGTCATTTCACAGACCGGGAAGTTCATCTTCTTTGTGATCCATTCTCACAGTAATAATAAGGTCACTACCACATCTGTGGCCTCTACATTAAGCCTCTCTTTGCAGCAGAAGCAAGTGGATGGGATCGTGGAAGAATACAAAGACATCTTCTCCTCACCCATCGGGGTACTAACACACTACCAAGTCAAGCATCCAATTGATCTGACCCCCAGTGAACCTCTACCTAATGGACCGACCTATCATCACTCGTTGATGGAAAATGATAAATCAGGCGTCAGATCCAGGATCTTCTTCAAAAGGGGCATATCAGACCTAGCTCCTCCCCTTGTGGAAGCTCGATTGTACTGGTGCAGAAGAAGAACAGGACTTGGAGACTCTGCATTGATTGTAGAGCCTTAAACAAAATCACAGTCAGGATTCGATACCCAATTCCCAAGATTGATGACCTTCTTGACCAACTCAAGGGGGAAAAGTTCTTAGAAATATTGACCTAAAGTCTGGCTACCACCAGGTCCCCATCAAACCAACTGATGTATGGAAGACAACCTTCAAATCTAAATAAGGTCTCTTCGAATGGTTGGTCATTCCCTTTGGCTTAACAAATGCACCAGCTACTTTCATGAGGTTGATGGATGATGTATTGAGACCCTTCACCAATTCTTTTTTGGTTGTATATTTGGATGAAATCCTCATCTTCAATAGAACTTGGGAGGAGCACATGTGACATATTCAACAGGTTTTGAGCACTCTGCAGTAGCACAAGTTATATGCCAACTTGGGAAAATGTTCTTTTTGCATGAACAGGGTCCAATACTTGGGCTACATTGTTGATGAGCATGGGGTACATGTGTATCCAGCAACGATCCAAGTCATCTGTGACTAGCCATCCCCGACCACACTAATTGAGCTTCGGATTTTCTTGGAACTGGACAACTTCTACCAACAATTCATGTTTGGATTCTCCCATATTGCATGGTCCCTTAGCTAGGTGACCAAGGGCAGTGGAAGGGAAAAGTTTGTGTGGGGGAAAGAACAACAAAGAGTATTCGATGATCTGAAGCATCTATTGTGCTCAGCTCCAGTACTCTCCTTGTCTGATCTGTAGCAATCATTTGAGATTGACATTGATGCATCTGACTATGTTGTAGGTGCAATTCTCACTCAGCACGATCATCCGACGGCATACCCTAGTGAGACACTCTCAGATTATGTCCGAAAATATCCCACCTATGACAAGGAAATGTATTCCATTATACAAGCATGTCTTCAATGGAAACATTACATTATGGGAAAGGATACGATCATCCACATTGATCACAAGCCTCTGCAGTTCATACAGACATAGGGGAATTACAGAACGACCACCATCGGAAGTGGTCCACCTACTTGCAGTAGTTCCATCTCAACATCAATTATAAGACAAGGATCACAACGTGTGTCGTTGACTACCTCAGTTGACCTCCCATGTCTGCACTTACCACCATGCTCCACTCATATGGACATGAGGCATTTGAGTGGCCCCAAGTTTATCAGCAATATCTGGACTTCACCACCACCTATCAACTCTTGGGTACAGGTGCAACTGTCACCAATTTTCACATTCAGGATGAACTATTATTCCATATAGGCCATCTTTGTGGTCCTACAAGAAAGCGTGCAAAGCTAATTTGGGAATCCCACTACAGTCAGATGGAAGGACATTTTGGCATGGAGAAAATTGTGGTCATTCTTCAGAAACATTTTTATTGGCCAAAAATGTGACAGGACATCAGCAAGATTATCAGATCTTGCACTACCTGTGCCATTTCCAAGCCAGCCATCAAGAAGTAAGGCTTATACACCCCTCTTCCTACTCCTGAGAAGCCTTGGGAATCCATCTCAATGGATTACATGTCTGTAATTGTGTCCACCAAGCAAGGAAATGACTATGTATTTGTTGTCGTTGATTGGTTTTCGAAGATGGCCATCCTCACAGCCTACAAGAAGAATATCACAGCAGGAGATACTGCCAAGATCTTCTTCGAATGAGTGTGGATCCATTTTGGGATACCACAGACCATCATCTTCGACTAGGACAGTAGGTTCCTCAGCACATTTTGGTCAAGTCTCTGGTCATTGTTGGACACCAAACTCACTAAATCCATTGATTTCCAAACAGATGGACAAACAGAGGTTGTCAATCGGATGATTGTGCACATCTTGTGCATGTACAAATCTAAGTATCCACATACATGGGATGACAATATCCCCTATGTTCAACACATTTACAGCATGGTTCTTCATAGCTCCACCGGCCATAGCCCATTTCAGGTGGGGTTGGGATTCCAACCCTTGGGTCCCATTAATGTTGCACTACCTCTTGCCACCACATAGACAGACTCTTCCCATGTTTAGTCTGAGGCAGACAAAGCCACTAGATTCATTGAGTGGATTCAAAACATTTGCCAATAGGTCCATGAGATTTTTCATAAATCCAGTACTAAGTACAAGCAGTGTCATGATCAACACAGGGTACCACACCAGTTTCAGGTTGGAGACAAAGTCTGGTTACATTTTCAAAAGGAGCATCTCACAGGGCCCCATCGACGGAAGCTCCGCCCACTTCGCTACAGGCCTTACACTATCACCAAGGATGTGGGTAGCAATTATTTTGAGCTCAACACTCAACCCTTCCTTGGCCTGCACCCAGTGTTCAATGTGGACCTCCTTCGGCCATATTTTCCACCATTATTGGACACCTATGAGATCGTAGAACAGCTGCAACCAACAGAGCTCAACCCTGACTACATGGAACAAGCATCCATTGATTAGATAGTGGACACACAGGTCAAGGGCACTTGCCAGCAGAGGATCCATCTTTATCAAGTTTTCAAGGTAGGGTAGCTCCTACACAAATAATATACTACTTAGTGGATTTACAACTTGTCTATTTGTCAAACCAACAGACGATAAATATTCGTTACTCTTGGTCACATGTCCTCTGCGAAAGTGCTCATATTATGTCAATGTTTTAGCATTATGATCACTATAATCTAGTAATTTGTGCCTTAAAGTCCTTTTCCTCATTTCTTGAAGTCCAAATAAAGAATAATGTATAAATCAGAAACTTGAATCAATAGAACAGAAGTGGAATATGAGTTTGAATCTCATATTTTATTAGTGCATGTGCTCAAAAATTAAGTGGGTATGTGAAATAACAAATGCGACTTAAAATCATCCCTTGAAGTGTTGCTTATATATATTGAAATTGGCATCACATAAGTGTAATACAAACTCATATTTTGTACTCAAATCAGCAGTGGTTAAACGATGACAATACTTAGAATTTAATTCAGTAATTGCTCCAAAATCCAAACATGTAGTAAGATGATCAAATGGATTTATAATTAGCCCTTAATAGCAAGTGAAATGCACTTCAAATCAGCAACGAACAGCTCAGGTTTTTTATACAATGTACTAGTAGAATAATGATGATTAGATTCAGAAATTTATGAGTAAAACTACAGTGAATAAGCGCACCTATACTCAAGATATTTATTATAGTAAATCAACCATAAATCAATAGTAAATAAGTGAAATACAAACTCAGATATTGTGCTTAAATCAGCAGAGGTTAAACGATGACAATACTCAAAATTTAATTGATTGATTGCTCCAAAATACAAACATATAGTAGGATGATCAAATGGGTTTATTATTAGCCCTTAAAAGTAATTGAAATCCACTTCAAATAACCAGTGAACATCTTAGGTTTTGTATACAATGTACCAGCAGAATAATGATGATTAGATTCGAAAATTTATCAGTAAAACAACAATGAATAAGCACACCTATACTCAGATCTTTATTACATTCAATAATAAATTACACTGTACATATAACCAAATTTTAGGTGAAAATCTAACAAGTTAAGGTGGCATCCTAGTTAAGATGACAAAACATCATCATGATCATCTGCATTGCCACCAAGATTAGAATCTTGATCACTCGTGTCTGCATCTCCTTGATTTTCTTCCTCATCCTCATCTATAACATGAAATACATTTTTTCTCCCAATCTCTTCTTTGATAATCAAAGTCTCTTCTTCAAACACTCCATCATCGTCTTCGACCACTTCTTCGAATGTTTCTTGTAAATTAACATATCTCCCATCAGGCATTATATCGACAACTTCCATGAATTTTTGTTTTGAACGAGACTCTATTTGAATGACATACGACCATCCTCAGCTTCTTACATCATCAATTAGAAATGATTGGTTAATTTGAAGAGGGGAAACATACGGCTCATCCATATCTGATAAAAATTGTCATGCATTTGCACGTACGAATCCATACTCATCAAGTTGTATTGTGGATGATCAGATCCACTAACATTTTAATAATATAGGACTATTTTCAGCAAATTCAACTTGAATAATTTCTTGTATGAATCCAATATAAAATTTCTTCTCAATTTCGTGAAGAAATTCAACACTAAAAACACAATCACAATTTGTCTTTCCTTTGTCTTTTTCTTCCAATCCTAAATGACTACCATAGGCCCACATTCCACTAAAACCTATAGCCCATAAATGTGGAGATTGTGAAAGCTCACTTTCCTCCATTGTTATATCTTGACCTTCTTCGTTTGCATCATTGGTTGCATTAGCAATCCATTCTTAAAATTTTGGAAAAGAATCACCTCCAATCAAATCATGACGTCTCATACGCTTTTAAGGTTGATGTTGTATCCATGTTTGATTCTCGTCTTCATATTTTCTACATATAATATTAATGTACAAATAGTAAGATTAATAATATAAATGTGTAAATGCAATTGAGTAAATAAATTATTGTGTAAAAATGTTTTTACCTACGCCACTTATCGAATGAATATGTGTTTTGAAGAACATAGGCATGTATTTCACTTCTTTATTGATGTGATAGCTTGAAGCGACATCCATTTCCTTCTAATACCTCACCTACAACTCTCTCATCTTCATCATCATCCCATACACACTGATTGACATTTTTTAAATCCTTCATATATTCTGTGCAAAATCCCATGACCTCTTGCCTTGAATATCCCTCAAACATATTGCCTTCTAGTTTTTCCCTAGTACAAACAAACGTTTTCAAAACCTTCATATATAGTTCTATAGGATACACCCATCTTGATCTTGTTGGGCCACAATGCTCTAGTTCATATTCTATATGTATTAAGAGATGCATAGAAATGTTAAAGATTGTTGGTGGAAATTCTTGTTCCAATAGACAAAGGACTTCAACAACCTCCTCCCTCAAACTATCAAAGTTCGAAGGATCTAATACATGTAAAATCACTCTCTTTAATATTAGTCCCAACCTTATAATTTCCAATCTTGGCCCCTTTTCAAAATTTGATATATTTACCACAATAGGTAAAATATTCTTGATTATGACATGATAGTCATGGGTCTTGAGGCCTCTTAAGCTATTAATTTCAATTTGGCTTCTAATACTACTACATACATATCCAGTGGGAAAGTGAGTCTAAGACATCAACTGTAAGAATTATGCAAGTTGTT
>JASDQU010242436.1:0-11461 GCA_032191745.1 Picea mariana | reverse complement strand
AGAATGATGGTGAAAGAACTCCAAGCATACCCACTCAAGAGAGAAGTGGATAGCCCTATGAAATGGTGCCAAATGTGTAATTGTCAAAGAGTGAGTCCTTAACAATCTTAACAGCATAACAATACATGAAATTCCTTGAGAAAATGATGGTTCCTCATGGCTTTTTATAGCATAGCATTGGGTGATTATGTAACCCCTTTGAAGTGTGAAAAGGGGCTCTTTAGGGCTCAATTAGGTCTTTGACCAGCCTACCATGCGGATTCAGCTCGGATTTGATGGTCAAATCAAGTTTGGAGCTGGTCCATAAGTGGTTGGAAGGCTGACCAATTCAATAAATGCGTCGTTTAGAAAGTGTGCGGGTTTTTGCGCTAATAGTTGTGCGTCATGCGCGCATGCGCACATGGTACGTTTCTGTAACGCGCATGTGCACGCGCACCAAACTCCTGTAAAGCGCCCTTCAATTTTTGGTCACTTTGTATAGTTTTTGACCCTTTTGCAATGTTGTGGAATTAATCATGTGCCATGAATGACTTCATTCCTGTTTTGACGATGCTGAGTTATTGTCACCATGTGCGGACGAAATTTCAGTGATAACACCTGATATTATCTTTATAGAATGCATCCAACAAAATTCCCTCTGATGCATGGGTATCTCATAAGAAATCATCCATACCAACCTTTTTATGATTGTTTTTATTCCTAACATGTGAGGAACTAGTGTTACTGTAGGCAATCAATTAGTGACTCAAGATGCAATGTGAATTGATTAAGTGGTTGATCCATCCATGCTTAGTATGCTTCCTCTTTGATTTTTTCTTGTTTAGTAGCTTTCTCTTGAGTTAACATTGTAATGGGGTGCAATGGTAGATGATAGACGGGTTGTTCATCATCTTAATCCTGATGGCATAAATGTTGAACATTAAATCAATGATATTAGTAAATGCAATGCATTTAGTATGTTCACACATTAGACCAAAAACTCATTAGAAGCATGAAACATTTTTTCCAATACACATGCAATTTACCACTTTATAAAACAAATCCCAAATTAAGCAAGAAATTTACATTAATTCCATTGAAAATCCAAAAATATAGTTAGTTAATGATCTTTTTCTTACGTCCCAAGGTGACATCTAAAGGTAGTCCCAATGAAAGCCAGTTTTGAAAAGTGATTGGTGATCTATGAAAGTTGTATTTTATTAATAACTCGTCACCGAGAGACAAAATATCTATTGCATGCACAACAACAAACCTTATTGCCTTGTTTTACGTAAAGAACTCTTTGTCATTGGAGTGTTCCTTGAATGACTAATTTAGAATTGAATAATGAGCACCTACAAATATTATGAACCTTGTAATGTTTCCATGTGTGCATGGATGACCATATAATCTGGATTGGATCATTATATTATTTTTCATTAGTCTCAATGCTTTCAGAATGGAAAATATTGGAGGAATAAACTTGCAAGGTCATTTTAGTGGCAGGTCCCAATTTGGAAAATTGGGGTCTAGAACCTTCCAGAGTCATTTTGAGGCATCAAAAAACATTTGTTGGGGTTAAAATTTTCCCCAGATAATGTGGACCCTGTGACTTTATTCTACACATCAAGACCTTTCCAACGATGCAAAAATCGCATCAATTGTAGCTTGTATGCAAAATTTATGCCTCCTGCAAATTAACTTACTATGTTGACCACCATGGTATGAGAGGTTGCCACGTCATCCCTCGTTACTCATGTGTATGGGGATAGACATGTATGTAATTTCAAGAAGACTCTAGAAGTTCAAAAAAAATATCATAATTTAGGATTGGGGAAGTCAAAAGCCTACTCCTAGATGGCTATCGGGCTATGTTAAATACGGAGCCACTAGGAGGAGAATGGGTTCCATTCCATGTTATTGTATTTTATTATATACAAGAGCAAAGAAATTGGTAGTGGGAAATTAGAGATCATAACATAGGGGTTGATGTTCTTAGTATCTTAGCAAGCCACGTGTCTCAGGTAACTCCATAGAGAGTGCCTTCTCCTTTGTACTTGCATTATTTCCATACTAGAGAAAAGAGAGGAGAGCAACCTCACATTCTAGCTGGGTTTTCTCTCGTAAGGGTTTCCCAGAGAAAATATCTGTGTTATTTAGTGTATGGTGTGTGATTGTATTTTATTATTCTTTACTTTCTACATTTTATATATTTCATGCATAAGCATAAATTTAGTAACTAAATATTTTGGAATCTAAGCGAATTTAACCTTCATAGTGTAGATTTCAGTTTTATTTATCATATCTATTATGACAAACTATTCCATTATAATATCCATGATATTTTATAAATCATATTGGTATCAAAGCCAGGTTTTTCTTTTAGGTATTTTTGGGAAGTTGTGAGATCCAGGAATTGGCTTAAAGAGAAGTCGTATAAACTATAGCCATGGAAAACAAGTCCATTCATAAAAACCCTTGATATCCAACAGAAAAGAGATTTGAGAGGTTGGAAGTGAAATTTGTCGACATAAGCCGCAACTCCTCTTAGAGATGCCACGAGGAGGTTGTGAAAGTGAAAGTTGTTGAAAGTTGTCGACAATTTTCTCTTCAATATGAACCTCCTCGTGGCATCTCTAACAAGAAATCTCATAACATTCAGAGATGATGGAGGCTCTAGCTCGGAGATCATATTGAAGAGAAAATTGGGAGATGAGGAAGACTCAAGAAAGGAGTCACGGAAAGAATCTAAGAAAGAGAAGTTGAGTTCGAGTGTCGTTAACCCTTCATAGTCCAAGTTATTCAATATGGAAGAAAAAGTGGACATAAATCCATACCAAGGTGAGATCGATGCATTAAAATTAAATCATTGGTTGCAACAACTAGAAGTTTATTTTAGCATTCACCATATAGATGAAGGGAAAAAAATTATATTTGATAGATTTAAGTTAGAGGGAAATGCTTTAATCTAGTGGGAAAGCCATACATAAACACTTAGGCTAGAGGGTGTGTTAGAATAACATTGATGTGCTCATTTAACCATAGACAATGCTACACCATTTTCACCCAACCATAGGCACAAAGACACCCCCGAGAAGCTTAACCTTTGACAGAAAGAATGATTCCAGGAATCCACACCAGAACCAACATATAACCAAGAGATCACACTTTCTCCAAGGGTAGCACACAAGAGAAAGTACCAGAAAGACTAAACAACATAAAAGCGTACAACTGCAGCTACTGCTGCTCCTCCTCCAAACTTGTGCATTGTTTATGGTTTCCTGAGTGAGAGTGAGTGAAAAAATGAGTCAAGAGGTCATATATTTATATCAATCTATCCAGTAACTTTTCTGGCTAGGCTGACCTAAATTTCTTGTAATTATATTTTATGTTTATCTTTTTCTTGTGAGGCTGACTTGTCTTCCTAAAGGATAATACCTTAATATTATATAGTATGTTGAATCAACATGTCTTTTAGGGTTTTCACACATATGTCTATGGTTTCTCTTACTTCCATAATATTATATTCTAGTCAAAGGTTACATATGGAGGTTAATACCTCCCACAGCTACCATAATATCAACACTCCCTCTTATCTAGGGACGTATTAATGGTCTCAAACACATCCATACATATTCACATGGCATGGGAAAGACTCACATAGTCTTGTAGACCATTCTACAGGTAGCATCACCATATATCAATTCACGAGTATCATCATCACTATCAGCATCATCTGGTAGCAATTTGGCATCAAAACATATCGTCGTACTTGTTCTTGGTATTCTTTTGTCATAGAAAATATCACAATATCCATGAGCCTCATTTAGCTATATTGATGATCCATCTCCACCACCATGTGTCTAGCACCTTGGGTCATTATTGTCCCATGACAAGAATCATGACCTCATCAAATCGACATTCACCTCATAGTTGATCCTCTCATAGGATCACTCGTGAATGTATTTAGCTCGATGTTATTGGACACATGTGTCTAGCACCTCGGGTCCTTCTTTTCCCATGAAAATAATTATGACCACATCAGATCCACAAACACCTCATGGTGATCCTCTCATAGGATCACTCCATGAAAGCATTCATCTCGATGTTATCATACATGTGAAATTTCACCTCGAGTCTTCAGTTCGTCGAAGACAATGTCGGGGCACATCTACTCCAGATGTAGATGTTTCCTATCTCCCCTGGTCTATTTCCTATTTCTTGTGGATATAGATTCAGCCCGATGTTTATCAGGGCTACTCACCTACTCATGAGAATTTCAAGGCCCGATGCAATTCACACATAGTATATCTAGCAGCAACTTGAATCTTCAGTCTGTCGAATATTACATCTGGGCCTATTCCCACATGATCAAGTTCGTCTGACCAATATTGGAATATTGGCATGATGTTGCAATCATCAATACTCCACCAAGGAAACATTTTAATTCCTTCCAAGCTTTTCCCAAACAAAGGCTTAGTGAAATTTCCAACCATATGCGCATCTGTGGATAAGTGATGGAGCCTCACTGCTCCTTCATGCACCATGTCCCTGATGAAGTCCTGCAAGATCCTTTGAAAATTCACCCTGCTTCATATCTTTTTTCACTATATATGATATATGACTGAGGGCTATAGATATTTTCTTCCTTGCTTGTCTGGAAATCATGCTCGACCCCACGTTGAAGTAGCACCCAAGGTGCTAAATATGTTTGTTGCACTCCCAATCCAAAAATTGTATATCTCGGAAACCATACTTCATCATCAGAGATCAATCATATCTATATGTACCACAACATAGGTACCTGCATGTTGTGTTTTAACCCAATAATATAGTCATGGCTCAACCATACACTAGCACAAGGTGCTCTCTACAAAGAAAATGCCTATCCTTTCACACAAACTCCTCATATGTGTCATCATAGGTGTGGCCATGGACTTCTTCTCCATCATGATAAACCTCTTCAATCTCTTCATTGAATATCTCATTTGGTTTCATCCATGCTTCCAATCCCGATATATTCAGTCAAGATCCTTCATCTCAAACTCTGAAATCAAATCCCTCTATCTGAGAGAATCCTCAGACCACACTTTTGTCTATTGCATGCAACTTTGCATTTTGCAAAGTGTCACAAAATTATGTTGGCTTCTTCTTAATCACTAATTCCCTCTATGTCTAACTCCCTCTCATATTTATCTCTTATGACCTGCCTGGAAAAAGAAACAAGAAAAAAAAAATCCCCATGGTATCCTCCATGGAATATATCCTGCATGTAGTCTAGGTCAGTAACCAAGAACATCTCCTAAAGGAGATCAACCTCATCTCGTAAACAATAAGCATTTACATAAGAACAAGAATATCTCCTAGAGAGGATATCAACAAGTGTATCTCTAGTATTAATGGGTTAGTATAATTATCATAACTTCAATAGATCAAGATGCAACATAAGATCATAATAATGCCATAATATCTAGAGACATATCAATTTTTAAATAATCAAACCTAGAGTCTTCACTGCTAGGGAGGGTGCGCTTGTTCCTTTGAATGTATTAAATTCACTACTTGGACAAGTTCTCATGTACGTCCCCTACAAACACACTCATGCTTTGTTGGATGATATAACTTCAAAATAATATACAAGTGCATATCTTTGAAATTTGTAGTATCATTTAGCTTGTCCTTTAATCTAAAACTTGACACCATCTTGACAAGAAGAGATTAGAAACTAAATCAAAAAGGTTCAATGATTAGAACAAGCTAGAAACCCTAAAGTTTCAACTTTGACCACAAAAATCAATTTTGACTAAAATTCATCCTTTGGCTTTGACTTTGACTTTGACCAGTCAAACTTGAATTTGACCCAAAAACTCAAACTTGACATTTTTTTCTAGGCTATGGCACACTAGAATACCCAAAAATCAGGTCCAATGCTTCACTGAAAGTGCCCAAGAAATTAGGTTTAGGGTTTGTTGTAGCTGCAAAATTAGAAACCCTAGTTTCAGTTGCAAATGGTGCTACAATGAGCTTAACAAGGAACTCTCGATATACCTTCTAGTGGTTAGACTATTCTGAAGGTAGTGTAGGCCCATAATCTATTAGAATAATTTTTATGTTCTCATTTAACCATAGACAATGCTACACCATTGTCACCCAACCATAGGCACAAATCCACCCCTGAGCACCTTAACCTTTGATAGAAAGAATGATTATAAGAAGCTACACCAGAACCAACCGACAACCAAGAGAGTGCACTTTCTCCAAGGGTAGCACACAAGAGAAAGTACCAGAAATACTAAACAAGATAAAACCATACAACTATAGTTGCTTTTGCTCCTCCTCCAAACTTGTGCACTGTTTCTGGTTTCCTAGGTGAGAGTGAGTGAACAAATGAGCCAAGACGTCCTTTATTTATATTAATCTTTCCAGTGACTTTTCTGGCTAGGCCAACCTGACTTTCTGGTAATTGTACTTTATGTTTATCTTTTTCCTGTGAGATCGACTTATCTTCCTAGAGGATAATACCTTAATATTATATATTATGTTCAGCTTACATGTCTTTTAGGGTTTTCACACATCTATTTAGGGTTTCTCTTGCTTCCAGAATATTATATTCTAGTCAAATGTTGCATATGGAGGTTAATACCTCCCACGTCTATGATAATATCAATAGGGTGATCCACCAATAACTAGGTGGGATGACTTCAAAACCCTCATCAAGTCCCAACTCTACCCTATCGGGTATGTAAAGGACCAATGGATCTGATGGCACTACTTTAGGTAGAGGTAGGGACAGAGTGTACAAGAGTACACAATTGAGTTCAGAAAGATGGCCATCATGTTGGGTATCTCTTCCAAGAACCCAGTTGTACTCAAGTATTTGTGAGGGCTACACAGTCATCTATGAAAGAGAGTGATGCTCTTCAATCCAAGGACAGTGGATGAGGAGTGTTTACAGGAAAAATACCTGGGAAACATAAGCCAAAATAAGGGGAAAACAAGTGGTTCTAAGTAGAAAGAGAACCAGGGAGATTCCAAGTAGCGGAAGAAGAAGTGGAAAGGGGGGGAGATAAGAAGAAAACAACTACTACACATCAGTGCAAAGATCCCAACAACCATTACAATCATTGCAACATTAATGTCCACACCGAGGAAAAATGTTGGAAACTACATCTAGAGATAAACTCGAAGAACTGAAAGAAGGAAGGAAAGTAAAAGAACCTTCTGGCCATATATTCAAGCAATCAAGTTGAAAGTATCTCAAATGTGGATGAAAATATTGTTTTCACATCTATGAAAAAGGAGTTGAGTCTAAGTATCCTTCATAACAAGGAAGAGAAGGAGATGACCAAGCTCTTCCACATCAATATTTAGGTCAAGAAGACCAAGATAGATGCTTTGTTCGACCTTGTTTCACAGGATAATATCATAGCAGCGGATTTGTTCAAAGATCTTGCATTGGAGGTTCATGATCATCCTAACCCCTATCCATTGGATTGGGTAAACAAAGATGCAGATATCAAGGTAACAAAGTAGTGAATATTAAATATGTTATAAGTGTTGATTTTATAGATGGAGTAGAATTGGATGTA
The DNA here is from genome assembly GCA_032191745.1 of Picea mariana. Lineage (NCBI taxonomy): Eukaryota > Viridiplantae > Streptophyta > Pinopsida > Pinales > Pinaceae > Picea > Picea mariana. The sequence continues at coordinate 3,893 of JASDQU010242436.1, read as the reverse complement.
GTACCACTAGATGTATACGGGGTAGTGTTTACAAGCCCCTACATGTATAGGAGGGATGTTATCTTCATGCAAATATCCAATCAATACCACCTTATCAAGGATGGGAAACCCTTCATCATCAACTCACACAAAGGAAAATCAAAACTTTCACCAGTAAGTGTCAATCAAGCTAAGAAATTGATTAGTTCTAGCAAGAAATATGTTTTACTTTTTCTAAGAGAAAATCAATCCAGTAAAGAGTCATTAAAATTAAAGACATCCCTGGAAGGGTGTACTAAAGAGAAGAAACATTATTTGGAGGAGTTGCTATAGGAATACAAAGGAGTGTTCCAGGAGACTAAAGGGATACCACCTACGAAGGAAATGGAGCATCAAATCCAATTATTTCCAGACTCCCCCTTGCCAAATATTAGGTTGTATAGACAGTTTGTTCTAAGAGAAAACGAAGTAAAGAAGTAGTTGCATCAATTGTTGGACCAAGGTGTGATTCAACCAAGTACTTCACCTTGTGGGTCACCCATCATAATTGTTCCCAATAAGGATGGGACTTGGAGAATGTGTATCAATTGCAGGGAATTGAACAAGATTACACTAAATAATCGATACCCTCTACCCATGATCGATGATCTATTGGACCAGTTGCAGCATGCCAAGTACTTCACTAAGATGGATTTGAAATCAAGATATCACTAGGTTTGAGTCAAAGAATAAGATGCCTGGAATACTACCTTTAAGGCAAGAAAAGGTTTGCATGAGTGGTTGGTTATGCCATTCGGTTTATGCAATGCATTGTCTACATTTATGAGACTAATGAATGATGTTCTACACCCTTATCTAGATTCATTTGTTGTTTTTTATTTGGATGACATAATAGTTTACAGTGCTACCTAGGAGGAGCACAACTCACATCTTATGTAGGTTTTAGAGACCCTAAAGAAGCACCAGTTGTTGGCCAATATCAAGAAATGTGACTTTTCTCAATAGTATTTGTTGTATGTGTGGTATGTGATCAATGGAGGTAAGCTCAAGATAGATCCCGCTAATATGGAGGCCATCATGAAATGTCCAGTTCCTAAAAATTACACAGAAGTTAGGAGATTTGTTGGGGAAACACGGTACTTGTGAAAGTTCATAGCTTCATTTTCAGTTGTAGTTGTACCACTCCACACCATAACAATGAGTGGTAATAATTTCTATTTCAAGAAGAATCAACAGAATGTTTTCTATGATTTTAAAATAAATATTAGTCAAGCACCAGTGCTCGGACTACCAAACTTGCAGAATCCCTTTGAAGTGGAGACAAATACAAGTGGGTATGCCATGGGAGTAATCCTGATACAGGGAGGAAGTCATGTATGTTAGCATTCTGAAGTATTTCATAGGGAAGTCCTCAACTACTCTACCTATGACGAGGATCTATATGCCTTGGTACTATCTATCAAAAAGTGGAAGCATTATCTGATGGGAAAGGAGACCATCATCCACATAGATCACTAGCCACTCTAGTATTTGCAGGCCCAAAGTAAGTTATAACACACCATGCACTACAAATGGATAGGGTTCCTACAACAGTTTCATTTGGTCATAAAGCATAATAAGGGTATCACAAACAAGTTGAAAGACATGCTTTCATGGCCACCCACATCCAATATTACTGCATTTTGGACTCTGATGCACATGGCGCCTTTTACCCATGATGCATACAAAGAGGCATACATAGAATATGAGGACTTCAAGGAGGTGTTTCAATAGATAGAGGGAAAAATTTATATAGAAGAAGGTCATGTCAAGAATGACTATCATTTCTAGAATGGTTTACTCTACAATATCAACAAGATTTTTGTTCCTAAAGGTGAACGATTTCATCTTAGAAAAGAGGCTCACACCTCCAAGGTTCCAGGACATTTTGGTGTTGGGAATACAGTGGCCAACTTACAGAGGTATGTGTACTAGACCAAAATACAAGAATATGTAGAACAATTTATTAGAGGATGTATATGTTGTTGTACCAACAATCCCAATAACAAGAAGCAAGGTCTATATCATCCCTTACATGTACCCACTCCACCTTGGAAAAGTATTTCCATAGATTTTGTAGGAGGTTTGCCAACAACCAGGAAAGGACATGACTATTTGTTTGTGATAGTTGATAGGTTCAGCAAAATGTGCATTCTCGTGCCTTGTAAAAATACCATCAAAAAATAAGAAGCAACAAACAAGTTATTTGAACAGGTCTAGGTACACTTTCGAATACGAAGGAGTATCATCTCAGATAGGGAAGCCAGATTTTCCAGTGCCTTTTGGACTACGTTGTGGGAGCAGATGGACACTAAGATCAAGAGGTATACAACATTCCATCCACGAATATATGGGTAGAAAGAAGTAGTCAATAAGACTTTCATGTGGCTTTTGAGGGGTTATAATCAGAAGCATTCGAAGACTTAGGATGAAAATTTGATCTATATACAACACTCTTATAACAGAGCAATCCAAACTTCTACTAGTAAGTCACCTTTTGAAACTTGTTTTATATATTTTCCACCTTCACCCTTGGATTTCATATATGGAAAGCAAGGAGGAGTGAGGGAGTACCTCACAATGGATGTATTGCAAGTAGAGAAATTAGTTGAGAAGATTGGGCAGATCCATTTGCAAGTACAGGAGACTCCGTAGAAGTCACAAGAAAAGTACAAGGCTAGACATGACCAGTACAAAATAGAGAGAACATTTCAAGTGGGAGACATAGTATGGTTATAGTTGAATAAGAAAAGACTACATGGTCCTAGTAATAATATCAAGGCTTTGTGGTGTGGCCCTTTTGAGGTATTGGAAAAGGTGGGAGATAATGCCTATAGACATCTAGGGGTCCAAGCCTAAAACCAAACATACATAGCTATGTGTTTCCAAATGAGCTCTGGAATCCAGTATTTATACTGCTCTTTATTATTTGTTTGGGCCTACTTCTCTTTCTGGAGGCCAAAAACTCAATATTAATTATTTTCTTTAGCCGACTTGTCTTCTAGGGTTATGTCCAATGCTTTAGGGTTTCTTCTTGCTTCCCAAAATATTTTGGTCTTGTTGGGGTTACACGTGGAGTTTTAATACCTCCCACAACTACCAAAATATCAACACCCTCTAGTACTCACATCAAGGAAAACCTATCCTATACAATTCTCCCTCCAAGGCTCCATCCTTCCCCAAGGAAACCCAAGGATAATTGATCACCCAAATCCACCTAGGATTCACAAAGAAATGAGGTTACAATGGCTCACTAGCTCACACCCAACATCCCAAAGCAAGAATGACAATAATGGAATCATAGAATGGTAGAATGATGGATTTTACACTAAACCTCAGACATTATAAATGCATGTTCCCTTTTTTACAAGTGGTACTCAAGGAACTACGTTCCCCCACTTGGGAACCCATTCCCCTCACTTAGGAACATAGGATAAAAATCATGAAATAAGATTTAGGACTTAGGAATCTAATATTATATTCCTTGGCTTATCCCCTTTTTCCTTAAGCCCTTATCCCTCTTTCCCTCTCGTGGAGTCCTAGCCACCAATACTCTTGTGTCTGACTTGGTCTATAATCGTGCTATATTCTATTAATATATATGAGTGTGATTACAATGTACAATGTTAGGCTCACTGGCCTTTCAACATATAGGCTCTCTGACCTAATATGACACAGGAACTTGGGACAAAACATACATATAAAGGCACTTGGACCCAAAACATATTGGCTCACCAACCTAAAATATCATATGTACACATATACATACAATTGGGGATACAAAAATAGGGCATTACAATAAGTGGTAGGTATCAAAGCGTCAACTTTATCTAATTGGTCAGACAAACTGACACACTAAGGGTTCACTTTCAACC
>JASDQU010242435.1:126917-158390 GCA_032191745.1 Picea mariana | reverse complement strand
GGTTGCAGCAGGAATCTAGTGCATAAAATAAATTTACATGGATAAATGGTTCACTATGGTACAAAGATTGCTTATATTTATGTAAGAACTCCCAAATCAAACAAAAGGTACTATTGGAATTACACACCTCTCTAGTAGGAGGGCACTCGGGAGTTTTGAAAACCTACCATAGAGTCAAGAAGGATTTTTTTTGGGATGGCCCTAAAACTGATGTTCAAAGGTTTGTGGCAGAATGTTTGGTTTGCCAACAAAATAGGGTGGAAAAGATTAAGACCCCAGGTATTTTACAACCATTAGCCATCCCAAGTCAGCGCTAGGAGGAGGTTTCCATGGATTTCATCACAGGGTTACCAAAGTCTGAAGGAAAGAGTTTCATCATGGTGATTGTTGATAGACTGACCAGGTACGCACACTTTTGTGCACTCTCTCATCCCTTCAAAGCTAGTATAGTTTCCACCACATTCATGGAGATAGTTCAAAAGATACATGGCAGCCCAAATATTATTGTAAGTGATAGAGATCCCATCTTCACTGGACATTTTTGGACAAAATTATTTTCTTGTTTGGGTACTCAATTGGATCATAGCTCATCCTATCATCCTCAATCTGATGGACAAACCGAGATAGTGAACAAATTTATGGAAGGCTACCTTCATTGCTTTGTCTCTGATAAATAAACACAATGGTTCAAATGGTTACCCTTGGTAGAATGGTGGTATAACACTTCCTTTCACACTGCAACAAAAATGACACCATTTATGTCACTCTATGGATACCACCCTCCTTCCATCACTTCTTCTCTAAAAGAAAAATCTAATGTTCAAGCAGTGGAAGATCACATCGAGCATCAACAACAAGTTCTCCAAATCTTAAAGGACAACCTGACCATGGCACAGAATCACATGAAACAACAAGCATATCAACATCGTAGTGAAAGAAGTTTTTAAGTAGGGGATTGGGTGTTTTTAATACTACAACCATACAAATAGATGTCCCTCAAGCAAGCTAAGAATGATAATAAATTATCACCAAAGTACTATGGCCCTTATAAGGTGTTGCAAAATATTGGTACTATGGCATACAAATTGGTGTTGCCTACATCTTCAAAAGTACACCCAATTTTCCATGTTTCTTGCTTAAAGAAGGTTATAGGAGACGAGATCCCAGTTCAAACTATATTTCCAGAACTTGACGAGGAAGGAAAAATCATATTGGAGCTTGAAGCCATCGCTGACACAAGAATTTGCCAGCTGAGGAATAGATCCATTTCAGAGCATCTCATTAAATGGAGGAAACTGTCGGCTGAAGATTCCACTTGGGAAGATGAGTCTTTTATACAAAAGAATCCATAGTTACTCAAGTGTTGCAGAAAACACTTGTCTCAAGGGGAGGGGAATGTTAATCCCTAATACTAGCTCATTACCCCTTAATTGGGGCATATTACATTAGTAATGTTATTTTATTTATGTCAGCTTTATTCCATTAGTTGTAATTATACCTCCTAGTCTCCTATATATACCAAGGAGACATTTTCATTTGGAATCATCTTGTACTTGAACATTTATGTGGGGTAAAAGGAGGTTGCCCCCTCGAAGAGGCTTATTATCTGAAATTATCTCTTTTTCAAGGCGTTGAGTACTTTTTCTGATGTTTTTCTATGCTATATTGATATTTGGTTCTTAACATATATAGGGATATGTTCTTCCCCACATCTTATAATTGCATTATTAACCATCACTTTACCACGACAATGACTTTGGTTTGATCCACGAAGCTGCAACCTTAGACTCTCCTTGTTACATGTGGTAACTTGTGCAGTGACAACAGTTCCTACCCTTATGGTTGTCTTAGTTAACACCTTAATTTTTATTTCGTTCCTATGCTGTGATTTTATGTAGGCCCAAGAACCTTCCTTTAGACCAACTATGACTCAAAGTTGAGCCTCATTGTTCTCTCTTCATCTTTGTCCTAGCCATATCTCGAGTTGGTTCCCAATATTTTTATGTTACTTTACAGTTGCATGTTCATATTTATGCATATTTCATGGTTCCTAATGTTGTGCTACTATTTGTTTTGATCTCGCTTATCTCCATTTCAATAACTCTTGACCTCTTACCATTTTCATTATCTTTCTTCCATTTTGTGACCTTTTACCCATGGAGAGAATGACTACCATGAGTGGACATCACTTTATAATAATATTTTTCATTCACTTTGAATATGTTGGTTCCATTAACTTGGAATATTGTGCTACTCATTCTCTTTGTATGAGCTAACTTTTCACTCTCTTTCATGATTGTTAAACCATGAAAAAGATGCCCCGATGGGCTAATGTTTACCTATTTTTCATGCTCGTTAAACCATAAAAAATACACCCTATCAAGTATACTTTTTAATACTTTTTTGTATCATAGAAATTTATGAAAAATACACTATTGAGCATACTTTTATATATCTTTCACACTCATAAAACCATGAAGGAGAGACTCAAAAACACAAAAAAGAGTGGGTGGGTTTTTTTTACCATTGATTTGCATTTTAAAATTTCTCGATTGTCAATTGTATCACCCTTGAACATGATACATGTTTTCATCTTTTTTTTACAATTGGGTTATAACATTGCTTGGATCCATAGCATTAGTATGATTCATATACTCCTTCAGCTGGTTACTCTTCTAGTCACTATGGAGAGTGTTTCAATGCCTCGTGCATTTTCTCCTTATATCAATGGTTCTCTTGGTTCAATGCTTCCAAGTCATCAATATATCATGTTATACATTCAAGGGAAGCAATATTGAGTCAACCATCTACTTTCCTGTTGACGACCATATGTGTAGGCCATCCCTGTATCAGTTTTACTTGGTGATTCTATCTCTTCACAACATCTCTTGGTGTATGTTTCGTGTCAATTGATGGGAGATACATTAAGGCCCTCCTTTTATGGTATTTTCTTATCTACATCAACAACTTATCTAGGAGAGGGATATAGAAAGTAGCTAGTTCCTTAGAGCTTGAAATCCTTAGTTGTAATCTTCCTCACAATCAAGAATGGGTTTACATAATTGAATCTTGATATATGAGTGTTGAACATTAGATACTCCATTCACACATACTATATTGTACTAGGTACCTGTAAGTTTTAAACCTGTAAAGTAAAGAAATGCATATAGATTCTTAAGAAAAACAAAAAATAATCAATGGCTCATACACATAGTACACATAGATTCACGCTAGAAACCCTTAACCAGGAGAAAACCAGTCTTCCTTGGTGCCGCACCTTTCAACTCTTTATTGTATTAATTTCACCATTTACCATAAAATATATACAATGTTTTAGGTATTCTGTATCTATCAAAACCCTAATCCATTAATCCAGGATTAATCTAGAAAACCGCTATAAATAGAAAAATCCGCTAAAAATAGCAAAAACCGCCCAAAACAAAATTTCGGCATGCTGCCCCGAACGCTGTGCGTAACCAAGGGGGACCATACTTGGTGCCCCCTGGGACCCCCCTAGGAAGCACCTAATGCACACGACACAAAGAGAAAAGGAAGTTGGGATCATCAGATGCAATTGTCGAATCTAACGCGCCCACACATACACATGCAAAGAATATAACACATACCCAACATTCTCCCACTTGTTTTTTTCTTTGCATACAAGGGTTCATAGGATTATATAGTCAACAATACATGGCATAAATTCCCATTGTTACTCTACACCAAGAGAACTTTTATGTTCTCACAGATTTTGTCAATGAATCTGCAACATTCTTCAACGTGTCAACCTTTTCTAACAACACCTTCTTTTCTTCAACCATGTATCTCACAAAGTGACACTAAACATCAATATGCTTTGTCCTCGAATGATAAGTTGGGTTCTTTTCCAAGAATATTGCACTCTGACTATCACAATCTAATATCACTGCTTGTTGTACCAACCCAATACCTAAAAACAATCTCTATAACCATACTACTTCCTTGCTTGCATGAGTGGTTGCCATGTATTCAACTTATGTAGTGGAGAGTGCCACTACAGCCTGTCGTTTTCTCATCCAATAGATTTCCCCTACAAATAGGTTAAACACATACCCACTTGTAGATCTTCTATGATCCAGATCTCCAGCCCAGTCTGCATAAAAAAATCCATGTATGTCCACCACTCTATCCAATATTGGTCTTCCTTGTTAGCACAATCCATAACTGGTAGTGCCACGAATATACCTAAAGACCCTATTTACTGTTGTCCAATGCTCCTTCCCTAGTTTTGACATATACCTTCTCAAAACTCCCATTGCATTTGCAATGTCAGGTCTAGTACATACCATTGCATACATCAAACTGCCAACTGCACTGGCATACAAAACATGATACATGTCCTCTTCTTATTCTTGTGTCTTGGGACACTGATCCACAGATAACTTTACACCTATAGGAATAGGAACATTCACTATTTTACTTCCATGCACATTAAACCTCTGCAATATTGTCTCAACATATTTTCTATGATTCAACCAAATTTTCTTGTTTGCACGATCTCTTTTAATCTCCATTCCCAGATTGAAGTTAGCAACATCGAGATCCTTCATGTCAAATTTGTAGGATAGCTGTAATTTCACCTAATTTATAACATCCATGTTATTTCCTACCAGCAACATGTCATCAACATACAACACTATATAAATGAACTTGCTTGGAATTTACACAGTGATCAACCCTGCTTCACACAAATCCCAATCCAAGGATGTATGTGTCAAACTTTTGGTACCACATCCTAAGTGATTGCTTCAGACCATATAGTGACTTCTTTATCTTATAGACTAGCTCTTTCTTTCCATTCATTACAAATCCTTCTGGCTTCTTCATGTAGATTTCTTATTCCAGATCCCCATGTAGGAATGTTGTCTTCACATACATTTGTTCCACTTCAATATCAAAATAAGTAGCAATAGATGAAAGAAATCTAATAGACGTTAACTTGGAAACAAGAGAAAAAATATCACCAAACTCGATTCCCTCTACCTGGGAATAACCTTTTTCTACTAGCCGAGCTTTGTATTTCTCTACTTTTTCTTCTGCATTAAACGTCTTCTTAAACAACCATTTTCTACCAACATATTTTCTTCCACCTGGAAAGTAAACTATATCTGATGCCTCATTCTTATCCAAGGCATCCATTTCTTCAACCATGGACTTCTTCCATAGTTTACTATCGTCTGAATTCATTGCTTCCATGACAGTTATGGGATCATCATCAGTAATAGATAAATAAAAATTAGAACGAAAATCAAGTGGACTATACCTTTTTGGTTGCCTTCTTTTCCTCACTGATCTTCTCAATACTGGGGTATGAGTTTCTTCTTCTTCTGCTTCATCTTCTTCAGATGATTTAGATTTTGCATCATCCAACTCAAGCTCTATTTTCTCAGGTTTGTCTTGCCTTGGTAGGAATTCTTGTTTGGACACATCTTTTACCTCTCTAAAAACAATATCCCAACTCTAAACAATCTTCTTAGTTTATGGGTTCCAAAGATTATAACCTTTCACACCATCTTTATAACCCATAAAGATACACTTTTCAACATTATTATCCATCTTACTCCTATTTTCCTTTGGAGCATGTACATAAGCATCACAACCAAACACTCTGATATGTTCAAGAGAGGGTGTCTTACCAGTCCATACCTCATGTGGAGTTTTATCATCCAACATTGATGAGGATGATCAATTGACCAGGTAACATGTTGTACCCATTGCCTATGCCCATAATTCCTGTCCTAAATCGGCACCAGTAAGAATGATCCTTGATTTTTCCATCAGTGTCTTGTTAATCCTTTCTACAACTCCATTCTGATGAGGTGTGTATGGAGTAGTCTTTTGCCTTGCTATACCACACTTCTTACAAAATTATTCAAATTCATTTCCATAGAATTCTCCACCATTATCTATCCTCAATACCTTTATTTTCTTCTTTGTTTGACTCTCTACTAGAGCCCTAAACTCTTTAAATTTATCAAATACCTCAAATTTTTTCTAAGAAAATAAATCCATGTGCTCCTTGAGAAATAATCTATGAATGAAACATAATGCACAGATTTACCTAGTGACGGAACAGGCACAGGTCCAAACACATCACTGTGTATCAACTCTAAGATCCCCTTTTCTCTTGTACCACCAGATGGGAATCTTACTCATTTTTGTTTTCCATATATACAATGTCCACAAAAATCAAAATCCAGAGTGCAATTAGACATACCTTCAACCATACCTTTACTGTGTAGTGTTCGAAGGCCCTTTTCTCCAACATGTCCCAGTCTTTGATGCCACAACATGGTATTCTTTATAGAGACAATATTAGTCTTGTATTATTTATTTCTCTTCTCAGGGACAACAAAAATGTTACACCCATTAGTATAAGTGATTTCCCAACAACTTGTACAAATTTCCACACTAAACTCCCCTCTTCAACACCATTCCTCCTCATAACATCTTGCAAGTTCCCTTTCCCAATACAGTATCCACTCTTGCATCATCCAACTTGCTTACAAATATTAGGCTCTTGGCTAGTTTAGGAATGTGTAGAACCCTAGGGAGAGTTCTGACCCTTCCATCTTTTAGAAACAGCTTAACCCTTCCACATCCCATGATTTTAGTTGTTGATTCATCTCCTAGGAATACATCACCACCATCATTTTTTTCATATTCATAGAACCACTCCTTGTGAGGATTCATATGGTATGATGCACCTGAGTCGATCAACCATACATCACGGCCTGCATCTGCACCTAATATGATACAACTTCTTTCAAAGAAACAACTTGTTTAACACAGACTTTGATTGATACAAATTCCCTAACTTATCCCATAGTTCCGTGGTTGTAGATTCTCCCGAGACATTCAACAACACTGAATCTTCCAGGCAAAGTCGAATATTACTCCTTTCTCTTCTATCCAAATTCTCCCAATCTTCCTTCGACATACCAGTAGGTGGTGTACTAGTAGGTTGTGTAATAGTTGTCTGTGTGCCAGTAGGCTGTGTACCAGGATCCACAATGATCCATTTTTCTTTGTCTGCAAGAAGGTCCTCCAAATTGAGCTTCCATAGCTCAAAGTTTTTACTATTGAAATTATCTATATCGATTCTATAAGAGCTCGCCATTCCTCTTTCTACACTCGAATAACCACTGCAAAAGATCCCACTAAACCTAGTTTTATCACAGACCCAAGATAAACTTGATCTATCAAGACCAAGCCAAACCCTCAACAGCAAAGGCATCCCTCTGAAGCCAAAAATGAGCTTTGATACCACATGTAAGTTTTAAACCTGTGAAGTAAAGCAATGCATATAGATTCTTAAGCTAAACATAAAATAATCAATGGCTCATACACATAGTACACAGAGATTTATGCTGGAAGCCCTTAACGAGGAGAAAACCAGTCTTCCTTGATGCCACACCTTTCAACTCTTTATTGTATTAATTTCACCATTTACCATACAATATATACAATGTTTTAGGTATTCCGTAGCTACCAAAACCCTAATCCCTTAATTTGGGATTAATTTATAAAACCGCTAAAAGTAGAAAAATCCACTAAAAGTAGCAAAAACTGCCCAAAACAAAATTTTGGGGCTCTACCCTGAACGATGCATGTAACCAGGGGGGGCATACTTGGCCCCCCCTGGGACCGCCATAGGAAGTGCCCGACGCACACGACACAAAGAGCGAAGGAATTTGGGATCGTCAGACATAGTTGTCGAATCTGACGTGCCCACATACACAGATGAAAATAATATAAAACGTACCCAACAGTACCTTGGAGTCCATTTTCATTATCTATGATTCCTTTTTTTCATTATCGATGATTCCCCTCATGGTTGTTAATGGTATTAATCAATGACTAGTAATTAGACAATTTTTATCATGCTCGACATCAAATCAACTACTAAAAAGTCATAGAATCATACCATACATTTTGGGGTGAATACCTTGGGTTTGGGGGCACGTCACACATTCATTATACCTCTCCCAAGATATGATGTAGCATATCACTATTCTATATGAAATTTTAAGACCACATGGGCATTCTCCTTTGTGATACTTGTCTTCCCGATGTATATTGTGACATTGATCCAAATACTTCTTCTACCTTTGAAATATGAGTTTTTGGTGTATTTCACTCCTTTAATTCCTATCAACGCATGACTGGTTGCATGTTGTGCCACTAGGTCTTACTAGTCGCTAGATACACCACTGGAACCACACAACCACCCCTGTAGTCTTCTAGATTCGATGAGTTTTGAGGAGATCAACTCTAAGATGTGAGTTTTTTACCTCAAATGATGAATTTGGTCACTCATATTTCACTAATTTCTAGAGGTACAAATGCATCATGTAGCATCCTCTGTCAATCTATATAAGAAACACATTCCAATAGAGAAAGGGAGGAATATTTAGAGAGAAAACTTATGCTGCATATTTTCAAACAGACTCTTCTATAGTAAATCTTCATATCATATTTGGCCTTTCTTTTGTGAGGGATAATGAAGAGTTGGAGTAAGGATCTAGGAGAGACCTTCAATAGGGACTCAAGGTAAAAGCACTTGATTGATGTAATATTATCTCCACTTATTAATATATATATATATATATGTATATATATATATATATATGGTTTTCCCCTCGATTGATTATTTGTATTTAATAATATATACATGTCAATGGTAGATATGGTCTTTCTAGAGTACTAGATCAAGTTAGAAATGATAAATATTTGACATTCCTATTACTTGAAGAGTTTGATTTTGGTATTGTTTTTTTTTAATGTGTTGGAAGCATGTTCTAGGAGATGGAACAAGATTTATGGAGTTGCATCAACTAGGATTACGTGGGGACAACTGTTAGGAAAAAGGTATGGACCATCATTTTTCCTTTCTTATTTCATGAATTAGGATCACATATGCTATACGTAAAGGTAAATTTCACTATTGCATATCCTACAGTCTATCTTAGACCAAGGGAAGATATGAGGGAGTGCTCATGTATTTGTTGGGGGGATTCTCCATAACACTAGGGGTAAGAACACATTATTTAATTCATTTTCACATATTTGGAGACATATTTCACACTATTAGGTATTTTGGATAAAGAAACATTGTTCAAGGCCCTTTCTGCATATCTAGATCCATGTTTCACCTTTCAGGAGGTATTTTGGGTGAGAACACTTTGTTTGAGACATTTTCTACATATTTTGAGGAAACATATTTGAATAAGGAATTTTTTTGTGTCATTATTTATACTCTCAAACAATGAAATTGATAAAGAATGGACATTTTAAAAAGATGTCATGAAATAAAAATATGATAACTAGGAATATCGATCTATTTTATTCAATTGAAACAAAAATCTTGATGTATTATAAATTATAAAAGGAACTATTATTTATGAATTATGGCTTGATTTAAAGGATATAAATATAAGATAAGATTCATAAGCTAAAGGAATGGTTGGAAGCGTAATATTTCCCTTCCAAGACTATTTCAAGACATTTTGAAAGGGAGAATTTAAGGGATAAGTTCAATGTGATTTTTTCCATATCTCTTTTTCTATTTCATGTATGTTTAGGGTTTTTGCAAGGATTGCCAATTTTTTTTATGATAAAAAATAATATCCGATGAAGGGTAGGTTTGCTACAATAAGAAAACTTTTTGTTTGAGGTGAAATGGGCCTCTCTAACTCTTGATGTAACTTAGGAAAGAGTTTTTTTATTGTAATATTCTAGTTAGGGTTGTTCTCTCCGTGTTTCATGGATATTATATGTAAGGAAGAATTTAAAGTGTAGAATGTTATGGCTGCAATACTACATATGTAAAATATTATGTAGAACATAAATATCTATCAAGCAATGGAAGAACAATAATGATATATCCATAAAAATACCAGAATAACACCAAAAAGAGGGCCTTTATTAATGATATCAATGTTCACTTGTCTCTTCGAGGGGGAAACCTCTAGCAAAGCAGAGCTCTATTACAATAATATCCAAGACAAAAATATCCAATGCCTACTACCATTATTTATACCAATTCTAACTTCTATAGAAAATTCTAGAGGAGGATATTTCTAGAAGCGAAATCTTTTATTAGGTCTTCTTACATTGACTTATTCTCCTTTATTTATTAGGCCTTATTAACTAATGTTGGCCTTTATTACATAGAAAACATATCCTAATAACTAATGACCCATGGAGAGGGGTTAATATCGAATCCTAACATGCCCTCACCCTTTAAAGAATCCTTGTCATCAAGGATGCAGGTATGGAAATTGTTGGAGTATGGTCGTTGGTTCCTAGGTTGAATCCTATTGTGATGCGCCCTTCCACTGGATCAACACTTCCTTGATATTTCTGCCACACAGCTGAAATTCATGGTGATTAAGGACAATTTCTGGTTGGATCCAAAGGGAGCCTTGTTCATATAATTTTGAAAGGACGGTTTGGACCCTGCAGTTCTATCTTGCCACTTTATTTAGAAAGGAAACATGGAACATCAAATGGATTTTGGAAGTAGAAGGAAGGAATGATTCGTATCCCACTAAACCAATATGCTTGATGATCTAGTAGGGTCACAAAACTTGGGTTCCAACTTGTGATTTCCATGGGCTTTGAGAGATGTTTTCTTGTAAGGTTGGAACCAAAGAAACACTTGATCGCCTTCCTGAAAAACCCCTTCTGAATGATCTGGGTCTGCCTATTGCTTCATGCGATTTTGGGCCATGTGGAGGTTATCCTTCAGAGCCATGAGGGTGGTTGTGCGACCTTGCAACATTGTATCAATGTATTTGAAATTTGATGTGCTGAGAAGATAGGTAGTGAATGTAGGTGGGCATTGGCCATACACAGCTCCATATGGGGTCATTTTAGTGGTCGTATGATAGGAAGTATTGTACCACCATTCTTCCAAGGTGAGCCATTGCACCCACTGGTGTTGTTTGTTCAAAGAAAAAAACTGCAAGTAGGTTTCCAAATTTGTTTTGACCACTTTTGTTTGACCGTTAGAATGGAGATGATAGGATATGCTCATGTTCGGTTGGGTGCCCAAAAATTTAAGCAACTCTTTCCAAAATGTTCTTGTGAAAGCGCGGTCACGATTAGATACAATAGAGGTGGGTATGCCATGTAACTTGAAAATATGATTAAGGGAAATGTGTGCTACTACTGTCGATGTGAAAGGGTGGGGTAAGGCATAAAAATTAGCATACTTGAAGAGGAAATCAACCACCACCATAATGAATAACTTGTTCCCAGCTTTAGGAAGGCCCACTATAAAATCCATGGATATGTATTTCCAAATAAAAGTTGGGATGGATAGGGGTTGTAGGGAACATGGGGACTTGATAGTTTCACATGTATTAAAATGGTAGACCTCACATTCTGTGACAAAGTGAAGGATATCCTTTTTCATGCATGCCCATAAACAATAACGACAGGCATGAGCATATGTCTTTTGGAATCTTGAGTGACCCACAAGAGATGATGAGTGCAACTCATTTAAGAGATTCATCTTGAGTGCTGAGGAGGGTAAGAGAACTGGGTGATCCTTATATATGAGAATATTGGCCTACCAAGTGTAGCCTATGGGAGGATTAGGGTCCTCCTGAAGGCGTTGAATTAACTTGGAGATATTTGGGTGTGTTAGCCACTTTTGCCATACTTCGTCAATCCAATTAGGGACCGATAAGGATAAGGAAAAGAGGGATTCATCATCCTCATGTTGTCTTGACAATGCATCATCTACTATATTATATTTTCCCTTTTTGTATATGATTTCTTAATCATAACCCAACATTTTGGTTAGCCACTTATTTTTTTCTAGGGAGCATAACCATTGGTCCAAAAAATATTTCAGACTATGGTGATCTGTTTTGATCTGGGAATGGCATCCCAAGAGATATGGTTGTCATGTGTGCACCACATGGAGAATGAAAATAATTTCTTTTTCATATGTAGATCTTCCCAGATTGGGGCCACTCAATTCTTGGCTACTAAAGGTAAAAGTTCGACCATCTTGTGTGAGCACCGTGCCTATACTAGTGCTAGAAGCATATGATTCCACCACAAATTTTTTTTTGAAGTCGGGAACTTCTAGGATAGGAGTAGTGCATATGGCCCGATTTAACTCTATGAAGGCTTGCTTAGAAGTAGGTGTCTAATGAAATGCATTCTTCTTGATAAGGTCGGTCAATGGCTTAGAATTTTTCCATAATGGTGGAAACATTTTCTGTAATATCGTGTGAGACCAAGAAAACCCCTTGAGGAACTCTAAGGTCTTGGGTTATGGTCACTCTTGCATAACTTGTATCTTTTTGGGGTCCACCTTTACTCCTTCTTGGCTGACAATGTGTCTCAAGTATCCCACTTCGCTAGAGAAAAATTGGTCTTTTTGACAAACAATTTGTTTTCTTGCAACAAGTGAAGGAGTTTGTCCACATGAAGAAGGTGGCTATCTCAAGTGTGGTTGTAAATGATAATTTCATTAAAGAAAACCAAGAAAATTTTTTGAAGGTAAGGTTTCAATAATTTATTCATGAGACTTTGGAAGGTGGATGGGGAATTGCAAAGGCCAAAAGGCATGACCAAGAATTCATAATGTACTTCCTGATTTCTAAAAGTAGTCTTCAGATTATCAATCTCCTTCATTTGGATCTGATTATAACCAGAGCGAATGTCTAATTTGGTGACTACACAGACACCTTAGAGTTCATCCAACATATCATAAATGAAAAGATTGGAAACTTATCTTTGATGGTCAGTTTATTCAGGGCACAAAAATCAGGGCACATGCGCAAAGTACCTTCTTTCTTTAATACCATCATCACTAGTAAAGAATATGTGCTAGTACTAGGGAGAATTACCCTTGCCTCTAGTAAGTCTTGTACCATCTTTTTGATTTGATTTTTCTGAGAAAATTGATATATGTATGGATGTACATTGGGGGTTTGATTTCTCGGAAGGAGAGGGATGCTATGATGATGCTCACCCCTGGAGGGTAGTAAGGTTGTGGGAACCTCAAAGACATTGGGGTATTTGTCCAAGATGAGTTGCAGAATAGGAGGAACTACTTGAGAGGCCTATTCGGTTACCTAGATGGCATTAAATTGAGAAATCACACCATGGTGTCCTTTCTTCAACAAATTTTCCAACCTGTGAGAGATGATGATTTCAAGAGAGCACGCTTGGAGACCTTGGAGGGTATAGGAGTGAGCATATTGGGTAAATATCATATATAATTCTTGATAATACATTGTGATTGGCCCCAGTGTTTGAAGCCATTCCACTCCTAATACAATATCACAACCACCCATGGAAATGAAGAACATGTGGGTTTTCAGATTATAATCACCCATTTGGTGTTTGACATTCTCACATTCCCCCCCACACTTCATAGTACGACGATTAGAGATGAGGATTTGGAAATAAGAAATAGGATGGACAAAGTAATGGATCTCATCAACAAGATTGTGATGAATAAAATTATGGGTGCTATCACTATCAATCAACACCACCACCATCCAATGTTTTATGTGGCTCTTAATCTTGAATGTTTGCGGGGTTGAAATACCCTCCACAGGGTTTACAATTAGATCTTCAGCGTGATCACTTAATGGATCCTCGTCTGGGTCAGTAGCCTCATCTAGTGGGATGTCCTTAGAAGGAGAGGAAGTTGATGCATCAATATGGACGAACTTTTTTTCTCTACATTTATGCTCCGTTGAACACTTTTCATCACAATAGTAGAAGAGTCCTTTCTTGCGATGTTGCTCCATTTCTGCTAGAGATACCTTCTGGACATTCAATATTTGTGTCAGAGTTGGGTGAGCCTAGGGGTGAGGATGAGTGAGAAATGGATCCTTCATGGGTGGGGCCTGAAGGATGGTCTCTTCTTCTGTTTCTTATTGCCATTCCTAAAACCAAGTAGTAGGACAATTCATGTTCACATGAGTCTGGATGGCTTCCTTTAATCCATTGATAAAAAATTCAAGGTAAAATGCATCATATAGGCCCTCAACCATGATAGACAACTATTCAAATTCCGTGATGAAATCTATGACTGATCTAGTTTGGTGCAACTTGGTGAGTCAACCCAAAACATGTGATTCCCTATCAAAACATGCATAAACTAATGTAGTGAACATGTTCCAAGTGGGTATTCCTAAATAAAATTTCTTATGCCACTACCACCACTACCATTGTTCTTGATCTAGGTACAAAACACCTACATGGAGTTTGGTTTCATCATCACAAATATTATGGAGGGAGAAGTATTGTTTCACTTGAGATACCCACCCAATTGGGTTAGATCCATCAAATTTATGCACGTAAACTTTGGGCACCTTATTCCAAGAGTGTGAAGGACCCCAAGGGGAGTGGGAGGAATGAGTATGGTCATAATGGGAATGTTGAGGGTCCTATGAATTGGGATCTACCTACTTACCTTATTTGAATGGTTGCATGCCTTTGCAGATGACTACTTGGACTTCTGCATGGAGGGAGTTTTCTATTTATTCTCATATGTTATCGAATATGCATTCCATGTGCATTTATAAGATGGATAGCGTAGTATCCCAGTATTCTTGGGTCTGACCTCGGGTGGTAGGCATGGTAGAATCTTAGGTAGTAGATGAGGTGTCGGGATGGAAATCAATACCACAAAAAGTGAGATGTACCAGGCTAATCAGGACAATGGGATAATTCCAATGGGATATGTGTCAAATAAGGGTGTCTCAGAAAGGGGTGGGACCATAGAGAAAAAAATGATTAAACGTTAAGGGTACTACTGTGATCAAAATGAAGAGAGGAATACAATGGACTAGGTTACAAATAAGGGTGTTGACGGGCCCCAAAATTTTATATTTTTGTCAACTCTTGTGGAGTTATACTCCACCCTGAATACTTCTCCAGTGGCAGAATTCCCAAATCCTCAATAATAAAAAATGTTGGAAAGTAATGTTTCTACAACTAAAAAAATTGACAGGGGCCAATTCTTCAGTGCAATAGATCAATTGTTTTCATCCCAAGGGTTAGGGTTTACATGTTGTCTACATTCAATGGTTTTCCTTGTTATATAGCTCTCTTATATACATGTGAGATCCAACAGTAGTACTCGACCCAACATCTCAAGGCACCAACTAAGGAGGATAAAACGTACCCTTAGTCGTACTACTCAAATACCCAGGTACTAGAGAGTCTCTTCCCAAGTGCTACTCTTGGTGACACTATAGTAGTCAGGAGGCTGATAAATTTATCTACGGAGAGCTTCAAGATGACTAGGATGATACGTATGCTAGCATTGTCTGATGCACTACCACTCGAAGTGGTCCCAACTTGAGTTACAAGGGGGGCCAACAAATTTTCTCTTAGGAACAATTTGTATTTCTTGCATGTATTACTCCTCGATCACGGGTTTATGCACGTAAAAATATATCTTTGTATCTTAAATAAGTTGAAATATGTCTCTACCCTAAAAAAATTTAACCCACAAGTCTTACTCGAGAAAGAGATCTGATACCACTTGCAATATTCCATATGTAATATAATATGAAAAAAATATATATTTAGCAAGCAATGGAAGAATAACAATGATATATCTAGAACAGTACCAGAATAACACCAGAAAGAGCACGTTTATTAATGGTAGAAATGTTCACTTTCCTCTTCAAGGGGGAAACCTCCAAGAGAGAAGATCTCTATTACAATAATCTCCAAGAAAAAAATATATGATGCCTCCTACTCTTATTTATACTAATTCTACCTTCTAAGGAAACTTCTAGAGGACTATATTTCTAGAAGCGGAAGCTTATATTAGGTCTTCTTACATTGAATTATTCTCCTTTATTTATTAGGCCTTATTAACTATTGCCGACCTTTATTACATAGAAAATATATCCTACTAACTAATGAACCATGGAGAGAGGTTAGTATCGAATCCTGACAATGGCTCTCTTAATATTGTAATGATATCATATTTGAATATATGGTGTATTAGTGGTTTCTCATTCGATATGAATATTATCATACCTTGTCTACTTCCTCAATGGTTTCAAATGTTTCTATTCTTTTATTACTCATGATTTCATATTATTTCTTGACTATAATTTCATGGTTTTGATGGTGCATCTTGTATAATGGATCTCACTTATTGTTACATAATTTGAAAATATATTTTGGACTAATTATGGGACATCACTAGTGAATGGATTAATTATGACTTCTTTGCAATATTCAAACCCTCTTGGTATTTCATATTATCTTCATCTCTCAATTCGATAGGAACTCACCTTTAGAGTCCACCATCCCTTTATATCTAAATAATATCATAAAATTACTTTCATGGACTTGAATATCTTTGAGTACAGGTTTGGCAGTTAATAGGAGGACATAGTTTTATTCCTAGTCCCAATGAACATCAAATGATAAATAATTTTATGTACCAAATAAAAATATTCAAAGCATAAATAACATATATCACTTTGATATATTTCATAAATACAAATAAGTTCACACACAATAAACAATATGAACCAAAATAGTATACCTTTATTGATATGGAAGCAATGTTCCCTTGCCTCTTTGAGGGAGCCACCTCCAATCAATAGATATTATATTACAAATTATTTCCAAGACACATTTTATAGTTATTATACATATATAGTACTTTATATTCCCTAAGAACATTATAGATAAGGAAATTTCTAGTAGGTGAAACCTTATAGTAATCCTTGTTACAATAATTGTGATCACACTAATACATATACCTTATTTACTAATGATGGCCTTCATGCATAGAAATGTATAGTATTCTATATATTTAGGGGGATAGGGATATTAGCAACCTAACATGAAATCCCCTTTAAAAAGAATCCTTGTCCTCAAGGCTTGAAATGTGGAAGGCATTGTAGAATGGCTCTCAATTCCACTATACAATCCTCTGGATGGGTATCCTTCCTTTGCATTAAATCTTCTTGGATTGTGTCATGGAAGATACGATGCTCTCATTTTTCAAGGATTGGATATGGATTCAACCAAATGGAACCTTCGTGATCCAATTTTGGGATACTACCTAGAACACAAAAGTTGGACCGGACCAATTTCTTTAAGCATAAGACATGAAAGACCAAATGGAATTTAGAGTGGCTTCAAAGTGATCATTTGTAATCTACCAAGTCAATACACTTGAGGAACATATAAAGGCCATAAAACTTTCGAGAAATATTTTGGTGGTGGTATTCTTTGAGGGATGTCTTCTTATACAACTATAGATAAAGGAATACTTAATGGCCTTTTTCAAAATGGAGTTTAGGGCAATGTTGATCAACATGTTGCTTCATTGATTATAATCCATGACTATATTATCTTTGAGAATGCATAGACTATCATCCCAATTTGTAAGGGTTTTGTAAACCTCTTGTATCTTGGAGACACTTGGTAGGTAAGATAATATAGATGGGATTTTTTGGCCATAAAATGCTTCAAATGTGGTCATGGGAGTGACACCATGATAAGTTGTATTGTACCACCATTCAACTAGGGGTAACCACTAGAACTATTGGGACTATAATTATAAGGTGAAGAACCTAAAATATTCTTCCAAACACTTATTGAAAGACAACTATAGTTTACCATTAGTCTAGGGGTGATAGGAAGTACTAAGATTCAATTGGGTGCCCTAAATCCTCAACAATTCTTGCCATATGTTACTAGTGAAAGTGGGATCACGATTTGTGACAACATATTGTGGAATACAATGTAGTTATAATATATTATCCATGAATACTTGAGAAACTATGGAATATTTAAAGGGGTGTTGGAGGGAAAATAAATGAGAATATTTGGAAAGTTGATCGACCATGACCATAATCAATGATTTATAGCCATATTTGGGAAACCCCACTATGAATTACATATAAGTGTATGTCCATATAGTAGGTATAATAGGTGAATGTTGTAGTACACATAGGTTCTTTATTGTTTTACCCTTGTTTGATTGGAAAATATCACATTCAATCACAAAAGTATGGATGTTCTTTTCCATGCCTTCACAAAGAAGGAATGTTTGATTTGTTCATTTGTTTTATGAAATTAGTAAGGACCTGCTATTGGTGATAAATGAATTCAAATAACACAATGGATTTAAAATTAGATTTGTTGATCAAATAAAAACACCATTTATAATAGATCTCATCATTATGACAAGTGTAGCTAGGAGATGCATTAAATTCATGTTGAAGTTGTTGGATAAGGTTGGAAATATTTGGATCAATGAACCATTGTTGTAGAATTCATTCACCCAATTATATACAATTAAGGAGAGTGAAAATAGGGCCCTTCCTCTTCATATTTTCTAGAGATAGAATCAACTACCACATTCTCCTTTTCCTTCTTATAAATGGTCTCAAAACCACAACCTAACATTTCAGTAACCCATTCCTATTATTCTTTTGATTAAATCCTTTTCTCCAAAAAGTATCTCAAGATACAATGGTCAATTTGAATAGTTGAAATGATTAGAAAGAAAATAGAGTTGTCAAATATCCACAATGTGCAAAATGGAAAACATTTATTTTTCATAGGTGGACTTGCCCAAGTGTGTCACAAAGTTTTTTATTGGTAAAGGCTAATGGTATGCCTTCTTGCATGAAAAATATTCCCATTCATTTTCTTTAGGTATCATATTCTAAAAGACAAGTTTTATTGAAGTCAGGCAAAGAAAGTATCGGGGTTGTACACATAGCATATTCCAAATCCTAGAAGGATTGATCTCAAACTAGATTCCAAGTGAAATCATTTTTCTTATGTAAGGAAATGAAGGATCCACAATTTTTCCATAGTTATAGATGAACTTTCTATAGTGTCGTATTATACCAAGGAAACCTCATAAACTTGTAAGAGACGTAGTATGGGGTGAATACTTCATTGTTTCAATTATCTTTGGGTCCATTCATACACCATCATTCCTAACAATATTGACCAAATATTGAACTTCATGGATGCCAAAGGCACATTTGGATCTCTTGAGAAATGTTTGATGATGAGAAAGGAGTTGTAAAATCGGACCTAGATGGGTAACATTACTTGTCAAGTTTTAATATAGATTAGAATGTCATAAAAAAAGACAAGGACAAAATGATGTATAAAGGGTTGAGATATATGATTCAGGAGACTTTGGAAGGTGGATGGAACATTACAAAGGACAAAGGGCACCACCAAAAAATCATAATAGCCTTCACATGTGTGAAAAGTAGTTTTTGGAATACCAACCTCTTTCATACGAATTTGGTGACAGACTAAATGAAGATCAAGTTTTTTGTAAAACATTGGTCAGGCTTAAGTTCATCCAAATGATCATCAATGAATATAATTAGAAACATATCCTTGATAGTTATATTGTTGAGTGAATGAAAGTTAGGGCATGTGTACCAAGTGCCTTATTTTTTTAGCACCATGAAAATAGTGGATGAATAAGGATTGGTACTAGGCAGGATTGAACTCACAACTAATAGTTCTTAAAAAACACTTTCAATTTCATTTTTATGCGCAAATTTGTGGCGATAAGGGTGAACATTGGGTGGCAGGTTACTGGGTATGAGTTGTATGGAATAATAATGGGTACCATGGGAGGGTGGGAAGCCTTGGGGGGTTTCAAAATTTAATTGGTGATTGGATAATATGAACTAAATGTATGGTTGAATGGGTTGGGAAGGGGTCCCAAAGTATTGAATAACATGGAATTGGAAGATAATGTTAGAATGACCCCTCTTTCATATTTTTTTCCATATGGTGGCAGATGATGATCTCGGGATAACCTATAGTGATTCCTTAGAAAGTGTAAATGTGTCTAGCCTATTGGAATCACATGTATAGCTCCTTGAAATCCATGGTGATGGTGCCCAATGTGTGTAACCATTCAACACCCAAAACAATGTCAACCACCCATTTCAATGGAAAACATGTGGGATTTCAATTAAATAATCACCAATTTGAAGGAGAACATTTTCACAACAACCCCCAAATTTCATGGAGTCCACATTAGAAATCACGATCTAAATTATTTTTACTGTATGGATATATAAATGTGTCTCTTGGGTGACTCAATGGTGAATAAAGTTATGGGTGCTACCATTGTGAATTAGGATATTGACTTTATGTTTCTTTGTGTAGCCAACTAATTTAATAGTTTGGAGAAGTGAAATATCACTCAAGGAATGTAGGTAGATTTTGGGTTCCACATGTAGTTGATTAGAAACAGGAATTCCATTATCTATCTAAGGAAGAGGTTCTTGAGGGAGGCAATCACCACCATATTCTAAAATTTCTCTAGATATTTCCATAAAAAATAGTTTCTCTTTACATTTATGCCGAGGAAAATATTTTTCATCATAATTATAACAAAGGACTTTAACTTGACATTATTCCATTTCATAGCAAGTTAATTTGTGGATATTTATAGGAGGGGAGGGAAGAGATAGAGTAGTGGTACTTGGATGGGTGGTAAAGGATGTTTTTATTTTATTTGAGTAGTAACCATTTGTTGTGATTCCCTCGAATTGTGATCGTATTCAAGACTAGTCATAGGATGAGCCATTAATACTTGAGAATATATGTCTTCCTTAAAAAATAAAAAAAAACATTCTTATAAAAATATTTTTAATGTGACTATGGTGTGGAAAGACAATTTCTCAAATGTAGAGAAGTATTGGTCAATTGTACCTGAATATTTAATATTGTTGAAGAAGTCCAAATGATGAGTATCTATTTGAAAACACTCATAAATATTTGTGACAAATTGAGTCTAAGAAATACAACCCCTATGAGATTTCTTATGTCATTTCCTCCATTACCAATGTTTAGGATATAAATATAAGACACCAACACAAAGTTTCCTTAAGTCATCGATAATTCCATGCAATGAAAAATAGTGTTCCATTTGAGTTACCCAACCAATGGGGTAAAAGCCATCAAATTTAGTTACATCCACTTTAGGATGTTGAAAATCACGAACAAAGGGGTTAGAGTGAAGGCCCATGGAATGGAATGATTCAATTCCATCTTGGTGTAAGGGTTGTTCCTTGGAGTGGGTGGATATGAATTAAGTAATAAAGTTGGATATATGGCCATGGATGTTTTCCAATTTATTGATATTGTTAGTAACTGTAGAAAGTTGGTCATTAATTGTAGAAAAGTTTTGATTGATAACAAGTTTAGCTTGCACAAGTTTGGGTTGCAAGTCATCACATAAATTTTCCAAGTTAGAAACATAGCTTCCATAGTTTTGGTTTCTAGTTTCCATATGGATGGGGTGCAAAATAAAAATGTTGATATGAGGGTGGGGCTAGGGACATGAGTGTGATGAAATGTGGTTAGTAGGTTCACACAAAAATACTTACCCGAGAGTTGTATGAAAGTGACCAGTGTGAATTTATGGAGATATTGAGATAGGAATTAAATAACGGGGTGATTGGGTCTACATAAAAAAAGGATTATGGAAGAGACGTGTTATTTTGATCAATGTGACACAAAGATTCTATTGATATAGGTCCCAAATAAGGGTGTCGATGGGACCATTTTATACTCGCTTTTTTCTTTATTTCCTTTCTCTTTGTTTTCCAAATCCTACAAACTTATACTCCCAATTGAAGAATAATGTGTTGATAGAATGCTTAAAGGAATTACCCAAATTGGAAGTAGGAAGTAGGGTTTGCAATGATTGAATGTTGACAATTTCAACACAGTCCCTTGTTTTCAAATGTTTCTAAACTAACAAGGAGTAGGGATGTAAGGGTTTGAAGGACGAGTAACTTCCTAGTGCTATAGCTCTCTGGTATACTTGTGGGCCCCAATAGTAGTATCCAACCCAATACCTTATGGCTCTAACTAAGGATTTTTTATCCTACCCTTATATGCACTACCCGATTGCCTAGGTACAAGAGAATTATCTTCTAGAGTGTTATTCTTGGTGCCATTGTAGCAGTCATGTAGGTGTGTGATTGATCTAAGGATGGTTTTATGACACCTGTAGTATTTCGAATATGCCCAAGGGTATGTGGAAGTGAATTCCATATAAAAGTTATGTTTGATGTGGTATTAATTGAAGGGGTACCAACATGGGTTAGAAGTGTTTCCAACTAGGTGAAACCTCTTATAGTTTATACATGTATTCTTCCTCGAATGTATGTTTACTTGCTTGGTGATAGATCTATGTGCTATTTATAGACATCAAAACATGTCTTTGGCCAGAAACATTTTCTTGAAAAAATATTCTAGGAAAGAGATATAATAATGTATGAAATAGAAATATTCAAAGCATAAATCATAGATATCACTTAGATATATTGCAAAAAGGAACATAATTGCATGTACAATGGAAAATATGAACCAAAATATCATACCTTTATTGATATGGAAGCAATATTGACTTGTACTTTTGAGGGGGAAACCTCCAAGAGAGTAGGGATCATTGTTACACATTATTTTGGTCACTCTGATGATCACCCTACAAGTATGTGTTCAGGCTCTCAAAACAATCTCTTACATGAGAAAAAAGACTAAGTTCTTCCCCTACAAGGCATATTTTTAGAATGACGTCGTAGGCTGACAGTGGTACACAGTGCAAAAATCCTTGATTTCTATAGGCTGCTCTATGTCTGTCTCACGAGATTTCTTGATGCTATATAGGAATGGTGTAGAGGCGTTTGAAGCTAAGGAAAGGAAGAAGTTTCACGAAGTTTCTAGAAGGAGAATCTTCTATAATGTGAGGTGGTGTCTGTATGGTTGTGGTCTTACTGGCTTCTCTGCTTTGGTGGGATCATCCTCATCCTTGTAACCACTCCACCTTCTCCTATATAATGGTTGGTTTCTCATGGAAAATTTTAAGCAAGATTGAGCAAAGAATTGTTGAAAGAATAGGCTGAAGACTATGTGAAGGATCATGTTACAACTCATGCTTGTGGCCTCTAGTTGTCCATCAAGCTTTTGTGGACCATCTTCATTAAATTCAGAGCAAGTGTATGTGTGTGTTGGAACAAAGGACCACCGAAAGGGAACTTGCGACATGAAGGCAATTTGGTTATATCTTCCACTTTTACTTAATATGATTCAATGACATGTTTCTTTCCCATAAAATCATTACCATTTTATTACATGACTCCTTGATCACATGTTTAGGTTTCCATTGAATCTACAATTGTTTCTTTCACTTTGGTTGGTTTGTGTCATTGCATATCTGATCTCACAAGAGCACCGGAGTGAAGCAAGGACAATAGAGATATAAGGAAGCAATATCTAAAGGTATGTCATATATTACTTCTTTGGTAGTAAATTCAATGGTAGAAACTTAGGGAAAGCATCATGTCATGTCTTGTTTTGTTCTAGATCCAGGTGGATCTAGGGAGATTAGTTTATGTCCACATTCACCGATTTATCCAATAACAAAAATGGTGACTCCATTGAGGATTTACCATGTTGATGGAGAATGTTTGTTGAATGATCTCCCATGCTTCTTGCAATTGAAATCCGAAATATGAGGTAAAAATAGGGTTTCTAGACAAGTTTTTAATGAAATGCAAATGAAATAGCAATAAGAGGTTTTACCCCCTTTTTATTTCATTTTTCATTTTTTCTTATAATATTTTATATTATTTTAATACATTTTATCATAACCTAATGGTCTAATGGTCGTGTGAGTCTGTTGTTTCTCACATACATGAAGACTAAGGCCCTGAACAATGTTGTATGGATGATTTTTCTTGATTCACTTTTCTGATTGTTACATATACCAATACTTTTTAGGGTTTTTTAGAAAAAGCTTGAGCCTAGTCTGTGTTCATTCTCGTGCTTGAAAATCAATGAGAATGCAATCGAGTATACTTTTGTCATTTTTTCGTACTCATTATAGAAAAAAGAAAAGAGAAACCTATGGAGTATCCTTTAAACTCTTTTCACACTACATAAAAACGAAAAGATTGTTGAGTGATCTTGTTCTTTTCATGCTCATAAAGGTATTTGAAGAAAACATTCGATGGGAAATAGTTTATCATTTTTTTGATCTCGTCAGATTACTTTACAAAAAAGGAACTGAGAGATTTCTCTTTAATGTGTTTTTCAGACTCTATAAATATGAAAAATCCCTGATTTTTCTATCTTTGGACTCGTTAAATAAACATCAAAAGACCCACATGGGACCAAACCAATCCTTCTTAGGGTTCGTTAAACATACTCCAAGGGACTTGTCTGAAGGATGAGCTTACATCAACAAGCATATGTTATCCTCCTCAAGCTTGCGTAAAAATAAAGAGGTACTTGCCAAAAATGGTGGGGGGAAATTTGGGAAAGAAGTTTGTCTCTGTATCTATACTATTTGCTTTTGAACATGACACCCCCTTCATCATTTGAATCCAAGTTGGAAAATCCATTTGTCTCTCGTCTGGCCCTCTCTAAGTCCATATCTTGAGTCATTTTTGAGTCAATGCTGCCAAGACCATTGTCGTGTCGTTCATATGTTCAAGAGAAGTCCAAACAAGACCTTTATTGAGTGGGCCATATGCAATTGTTAATTCTTACCATGTCGGCCTTCCCTGTGTTAGTTTCAAATCATTTTCATTCTTTGATCTACCCTAAATCTATTACTTATTTCATGTCACTGATGGGGGATACATAAAGGCCCTCCTGTGATGAGTCTTTTTTTTCGACTTCAACTCATCATCCGGGAAAAAGACTTAGAAATCGTTTAGTACCTTAGAGTCTATATGCCTCAATGGAAAGTTTCTTCACTTTCGACAGTGGATTCACATCATTGGTCCCTGATCGAGATATTTCATCGAGTGTTCGACTTCAACGCATTTCTTAACATTCGTTGGATTGTACTAAGGTACCTTGGGAGTCATTGACATCAATGGTGATTTCTCTCACACTTGTTAATGGTTTTCATCAATGACTGGTAATCAAGTGGTTTCTACCATGTTTGACTTCAACACCTGTAATCGCATGGTTAGATTCGTACTTACGAACGATGGGGTTGAATATCCTAGATCTCTTCATTTTGGTCCAGTTTCCGATGGATTATTTATGATTTGTATTTGACACACAGATCCACTTTGTGTGTCTTGTGGATGTGTCTGACCTTAAGCTTTTTGCTACATAGATACATAGTGTATTCCTGGTGGCTATGTAGAATCTTGATGACATGGATCCACGGTGTATAATCGGTGGCCATGAATTACACTTATGATTTAAATAACCTGTAGTATGAGTTTGGGAATTCCTACCTCAGAAATGGTATAATTGTTTGCAGATGCTTGATTGTTTGTAGGTTCCCGATTGATGCGCTCCTTGTTCCCCACACACACACGCATTTTACAAAGTATTTCGGCTGTCACAAGTTCYAGCCTCATACTTTGGGGGGCATTCTATTACACATTATTTTGGTCACTCTAATGATGACCCTATAGGCACGTGTTCAGGCTCTCAAAACAATCTTTTACATGAAAAAAATGACTAAGTTCTTCCCCTAGAAGGCATATTTTTAGAATGACGCCGCAGGYTGACAGTGGTACACAATGCGRAAATCATTTATTTCCACAGGCTACTCTATGATTGGCTCGCGGGATTTCTGCATGCTACTATATAGGCAGGGTGCGACGATGTTTGAAGCTAAGGAAAGGAAGAAGTTTCATGAATTTTCTAGAAGGAGAATATTCTAGAATGTGAGGTGGCATCCCTATGGTTGTGGTCTTACTGGCTTCTCTGATTTGGTGGGATCATCCTCATCCTTGTAATCACTCCACCTTATCCTATATAATGATTGGTTTCTCATGGAAAAGGTTAAGAAAGATTGATAAAATAATTGTTGAAAGAATAGGTTGAAGACTGTGTGAAGGATCCTGTTAGAACTGATGCTTGTGGCCTCCAGTTGTCCATCAAGATTTTGTGGACCATCATCATACAAATTTGGAGCAAGTGTATGTGTGTGTTGGAAAAAAGGACCACCGAAAGGGAAATTGAAACATCAAGGCAATTTGGTTGTATCTTCCACTTTTACTTAATATGATTCGGTGACATGTTTCTTTCCCACAAAATCGTTAGCATTTTATTAAATGACTCCTTGATCACATGTTTAGGTGTCCATTGAATCTACAATTGTTTCTTTCACTTTGGTTGGTTTGTGTCATTGCAGATCTGATATCACAAGAGCATCGTAGTGAAGCAGGGACAACAAAGATATAAGGAAGTGATATCTAAAGGTAGGTCATCTATTCCTTCTTTGGTAGTAAATTAAATGGTAGAAACCTAGGGAAAGCGCAATGTCCTGTCTTGTTTTGTTCCAGATATAGGTGGATCTAGGGAGATTAGTTTATGTCTGCATTCACCAATTTATCCAATAACAATCATATCAAAAACAATTTTCAAGACACCTTTTACAATGCCCATACATATTTATATATCACTTTCTATCCCCTAATAACATTCTAGAGAAGGAAATTTTTAGTAGGTAGAATCTTATAGTAAACCTTCTTAAAATAATTTTGTTCACACTACTACATAGGCCTTATTTACTAATGATCGCCTCCATACATAA
This sequence comes from Picea mariana, assembly GCA_032191745.1. Classification (NCBI taxonomy): domain Eukaryota; kingdom Viridiplantae; phylum Streptophyta; class Pinopsida; order Pinales; family Pinaceae; genus Picea; species Picea mariana. The sequence goes on along the minus strand of JASDQU010242435.1, from coordinate 131,764 downwards.
CAATACATAGTAGTCTATGTACTTAGAGGGTTATGGAAGTTGGGACCCTAGTACATACCAAGACATTACCAATCTCTTCTACTGAGTCATGGCCTAAAAAATGCATGGGAAAGTTGAATAGAACCCATGTAAGGGAATATGAGATCACCTTAATGGAGGAGTCAAAATATTGAAACCAATGTTTTATATAAATCCCAAAACTATTCATGGACTAATTAATAGAGATGAATATCAAATCTCTATCCTTTGCACAAGGATGAAATATGTGGGATGGTTCATTTAATAGGTGTCATCAATTTTGAGAAACCTACTTTTGAATATTAGAAATCCATATACAATGCCCATTATATCTCTAGATCAATGCATTATTTTGGTAAAAATGTTTATTCATCTCAAATTCACCACCATGGGAGATAATTGGGGTTGTTTCTAATTGAATTGATAGTAAACATTATTGAAGTTGAAATGGGGAGAAGAATCGCCTCCACTTGAAACAAGTTATCCTTTGAAGGAATACAACACTTTATAACTAGTCATATGTGTTTTCTCCCACAATACCTCTCTATTAATACAAATGAGATCAAGGATCAAATGTGGTAGAGAGGTGTGGAAAGAATAAAGGAACTGATAAGAAAACAAGAGACTTCAATCTAAACTATATTCTCAAACCAATAAAGATGTGTCTCTAAGACTAAACCCTAGTATAGCTATCCCTACAATTCTTAACTTCTATGAGCCTTTTGAAATTTTATTATTGACCTCAAGCCATTGACTAATGTTTTTTATATAATTAATTCAAATAAATGTGCTAAAAGGGGAACATTCATGATAATTTGTGTCAAAAATGGATGGGTCATCTTGAGTTTTAGGAAATCCTTTCTTGACAACATAAGTCAAATGATTCTTATTATGAGGCAGCAATATTAGCCTTCCAATCTTTGATATCTTCGATTCATATCATTCAATGTCTTTATGTTTCCAATTAATAAGACCCTTTATGTTTCCAATTAACAAAACCCTTAAAGTAATCTAATTATATATAGTTATATTTATATAATGATAGGTAAAAAAAATATGATTCACTAAAGTTTAAAAAAATTAAATACCCTTTATGTTTCCAATTAACAAAACCCTTAAAGTAATCTAATTATATATAATTATATTTATATAATGATAGGTAAAAAAAATATGATTCACTAAAGTTTAAAAAACTTAAGTATTATTAGTATAGGTTTCTAGATTCACCGTGTTTTGAAACATTTTATCGATGTTTTGAAATACAATGAATCGAGAAACCTATACTAATAACCTAACACACTATTAAAGCTTAAAATAACATATTTTTAAGTATTTTAAGGATTTTAAACCACCAAAAAAATAAATATAAATTAATTAAATTTTATAAAAAATGAAAGTCTCATTTTTTGTTTTCGTGATATTAGAAAAGCCTTCAACGCTATGTCTAAAGACAAGCTATAGAAAAGAATGGAAGAAACTGCTCTCTCTGTAATATTCGAAGTGTTGTGATAACTCTCTATCAAAACGTTTTTACTAATATATAATGTAATGGTGAATTCACATTAATTATAATATTAGAGTTAAGAAAAGGTGCCCCATTATTCCACCTTTTTTTTTGGCATGTATATCTATAAAATGGGTATATTATATTATATAAAAAGTAATGAGATTATTAATACCAAAAGAGGCTACAAAATGTATTTCAACAATAAAATCTAGCTTTTTTCAATTTAATCTATAGAACATGAATATAATCAAAAACATATTTAAAAGGAATCCTTGAATTGAGATTGTCCCCCTACCTAGAAGAGGAGGGATAAAATCCAAAAATTTTAGTCGCAATGTTTCTTTATTTCTCCATGTGGGAAAAGTATATTTAGAAAAACTATTTACATAAAAGGTGACAACTACATTAATATGTTTAAAAACTCTTAATTGAGACAACTTTTCCATTTATAAGGCCTAGTCATGTAACTAAACCTCTTTTCCATTTATAAGGTCTAGTCATGTAACTGAACATTAAGAGATTGCAATGCTCACTAGATTTCTTGATGGGCACTTGAATTCATTCCCCAACTTTGTGTTGATTCATCATGCATGTCTCAGGGGAAGAGATCACGTGATCCTCTTTCTCTATTAATGTAGTTGTAGATATATCAAAATATACACCTCTATAGGGTCTCCCTAACTTTTCAAATTTTGGCTCCTTTAGCACAAGAAACCCTAACAATGCTCAAGTGTTGTCTTCTTCTAGGATGGAAGAATCCTTTTAGAGGGAGGAATTCTTCTTCTTCAATATCAATGAGACAATTTTGAGAAGTGTTGGACTTTATGGAGATGAACTGGAATTCACCATTGATTAAGGTGAGTCTTATGAGGTACTTGAGGTTGGATATACAACATGAAGCTCCTAAGAATCCCCTACAAGAACATCTTACTTATCTAAGGTTATTAGATGTTGGAAGAGATTTTGGCTTTGTGGTTTTTGGAATACTTGAAGGGGTAAGTGGGAATTGAGTGCATGTAAGAATAATAATCCCTACAACTATAGGAAAGCCTTTGGAAAGATTTAGCTCAACATAGATTTTTTCATACGAGAGTTTTGTTCATAGTCTACATAGACATGAAATGATACTTATTGAAGGCATTAGAAATGAAGCTCCAAAAATTTATGGGTTGTTTCAAAAGAAGAACAAAAATAGGGTTAAGGAAGATCACCTTTGTGGATGGATTGAAGGAACAAGAAAAAGGTTTCATACAAAGCTTAGAAATATTCATGAACTAGGGAATCGAGATGAATATTGGACCTCTATTTATTTTTGAGTCAAATTACATTATAATGAAACCTCAATATTAAGGGTGAATGCATAATTCTTACTATACTAAGTGCCTCAAGTTATGCGAAATCCACTTGTGAACATTGACAATGCATGACCAAATTCCATTAAATCCATATATAAATTCATTCATTTGATAAAAATGCTAGTTCATCTTAGCTTCATCATAAAGGGTGAGTACTAGGAATTCATTTGTTCAATTCCACCAAAAATGAGTGTTGATACTTAAGGGGTAGAAGCATGTGTTGATGAGACAACCACATCAATGAAGAAAGACAACATATATCTTTTCCCATGTAACCTCATAGCTAATGCATATGAGTATATGAATCAAAGGTGAAGGAAAAGAGTGTAGAGAAGACAATAGGAAAATGTGTGAGAATGGTTATCAAGGGCTTCAACAACCATTCTATTTTGATAAGGTTAGTTTTTCCAACAACCCTAGGAGAATCATCCCTACAAATATTAGCTTCCATACACCTTTATCCATTTTATTATTATACTCAAGTTATTTTGAAAAACATTTCCTTGATAGCTTGGTTGAAATGATGTTTGGGAAATATTTCCTTAGTAAATTGATTGAAATAATTCTTAATATGAGGTAATGGGAATAGACTCCCAATTCTTATGATCATGAATCATTATCCTTGTATGTTGTAACATCTGTAGTTTTAATACCCACAAATTATAATGTATATGTAAAAATGTGATTTAGGCTAGTGAGCTGATATGTTTGGCTAGAAAATCCCACACCGCTTACTATGGATGAGAGCCAAACTATGTACTTTATACATTGAAAAGATTAATAAAAATAATAATCATTTGGTATGATACGATATGGATGATGATTATGGGGGATTATGATTCCACAAGAGAGGGGGATCAAGAGGGGTCCAAGGGTCCCTTAGAACTATAAAAAAAAATATTAAAGTAGTTGAAGAATTGTAAGTGGAAAAGGTCATTTCACAAATTTATGATAGCATGGGATAAGTACAACCACCTTTTGGGGAATGTGTGTGTCAAGATTGCATGAGAAGAAAAGGAAATTATAATTCCTTTTTGGGATATATTTTACATGTTGTTTTTGGGAAGCATGAAGAGAGTTGACTGATGGGAAAGAGAACAAACCATGTTGTGTTTGAGAGAAACCATGAGGGGGATGATTTTTGTGCCAAGAGCAAGGTTGTATTCCTATATTTGATGTTTATTATTGAAGAAATGGCTCAAGTTGTTTTAGAAGACTGTTGCGAGAATTCCTAGAGAAGATGAGAGTTCAGGGAGTCCCCAACTGTGAGATTCCTAGCCAACCAAGTGTACTAGGTGCCTGGAGGGAAGTGAGAATTCTCGAGTGACTACATTGTAGAGAAGGGGGACCCCATTTCTTGTTCGACAACACAGGTATTCCAACAGAGGATGAACACCTTAAGTAACCACTCACATAACCAGATCAAAGATCAACACACCGATGTTTTCACATGGTAAAACCCTTACGAGGAAACATCCACGCCCCCAACCAACACGACCACTTGGAGCAGTTTATTAATGCAAAGAAAAAGATTACAGAGATATTTTACAAGAGATTTTCTCACAATCGATCATCGGCAAATGACCCTCCATGCTCTTTAAATAGAGATCATGGACTAATCGGGTGTTAAGCCACGGATCAATGGCCATTAAGATCGAGGAGAGTATGAACCGTCAGATCACTCTATGTCGGGATCATATCGTGACCATCGGATTTCCTAACTAAAAATGCATACTAATGCATACTAAAGAAACACACTTTTACCTGACGACATATTAGACCAGGTAGATCTTAACTAACTCCTAAGTGTCTAAATATCCTAACCTCCCCCCTTAAGAACAACTTGGGATAGGATTGAAGGATTTACAATAATGACACAATAGGAGAAGGAAGGAGGCATTAGAGACTATCCCCCCTTAATGACAGCTTCCTGAACTCCTAACATAGATCGAAGTTTGGAAAACTTC
>JASDQU010242435.1:52965-126817 GCA_032191745.1 Picea mariana | reverse complement strand
ACTACCTAGCTTAGAAAGAATAAGATATATGCAATGCTCTTCATCCATTTTTATCTCACATTCTTCACATAAAAGTCTGAGTGTTTTAAACTTAGATAGATAGTCTCCAAGGAAAGAAAAATCACTTGGACTCAAGGTCAATATTTGATTTTCTAACTATTGTGCTCGAATAATATTGAGTTTACCAAACACAAATTCAAGCTTGTCCCAAGCTGCTTTGGGGTCATCAACTCCTTGGAGATGGTACCTTAGATCAGGAGAGATGGACATTCCAATTAGTCCACGTGCTTCGTCATTCCTATTATCCCATTTGGATTTCTTATCATCATCAGTGGGGATTGTTTCCGTTCCCATGGTAATCCGATACAGGCCTTTACTTCTCAATAAATCTTCCATATGGGATCTCCATTGGAAGTAGTTCTCGCTGGTAAGCATGACATTACTTGTAGAAGCCATATTAAATATGCAGATAATGCAGATTTAAAAAAACAAAACTAATGATCTGGATGGAAAGATCTCGAAAAGTTGTGCGGTTTTAAAAAAAAACGGCACTGAAAACGGACTTCCGATGTGAGAGTTATGCCCCTTCTAAAAAAGGCATAAACGGTAACCAAATAACCATGTGATAGTGTAAGCTACTTTATGAAGTGACCCACTTTTATAAAGAGAAGTGGGGATCACTTTTACAACGAGGTTACCTTATAACAGAAAAGTTGCATGCAAAATAACTCTAAAATAAAATATAAAGCTACTTATAGTGATTCACTTTTATACTTGAAGTGAAATGCACTTTACAATTTTTAGCATGAACTTTTTCAAAAAAAGTAACAAAAGAGAGACTTGAACTCAATACCTCTTACTTAATAAGGCAAGTTTTAACCAACTGGTCTAGCAAAACATATTGTAATGTTCAGAAGGAGGATTGTTGTTGTTGTTGTTGTTGTTGTTGTTGTTGTTGTTGTGGAAGACGGCCTTGGAGAGCATGCTCCAAAAAAACTCTTTTCACACAAGAAAAAAATTTCACTTCTCGATGACAACAAGGGTTAGATCTTGGTTAGATTACCTGGAAGATGCACCTTTTCCTATCTGTTTCTGATTTTCCAAGATCGCACAAGGCACGGGGCAAAGAGCATATGCAGATCTAAAAGAGTAGCATCCCGGAAAAAAAAATACAAACCGAAATAAAATCAAAACTTTGCAAAAATTTAAAAATGCGTATTCAGACTTTATACCTCCGGATTCTGACTGTAATGGTCATATATTAGGCAAAGGGAAACCTTTTCAAGTGAAATGAAAAGTGTTCCTAAATGAAAATCATGCTCCGGACGCAATGAAACAGTCCTTTCAGACCAGAAATGTACAAAAATGCCAGAAAATGGACATGAGGCAACTCGGCTTCACGATCTCGATCTGCAACAGGAGAGGGTCTTCAAACAGGCTCTGATACCATGTTCTATAACACAATTATTCCAACAGAGGACGAACACCTTCAGTAACCACTCACATAACTAGATCAAAGATCAACACACCGATGTTTTCACGTAGTAAAACCCCTACGGGGAAACATCCACAGCCCCAGCCAACAAGGCCACTTGGAGCAGTTTATTAATGCAAAGAAAAAGATTACAGAGAGATTTTACAAGAGAGTTTCTCACAATCGATCATCGGAAAATGACCCTCCATGCTCTTTAAATAGAGATCATGGATCAATCGAGTGTTAATCCATGGATCAATGGTCGTTAAGATCAAGGAGAGTATGAACCGTCAGATCACTCTATGTCGGGAACATATCATGACCGTCAGATTTCCTAACTACAAATGCATACTAATGCATACTAAGGAAACACACTTTTACCTAACAACATATTAGACCAAGTAGATCTTAACTAACTTCTAAGTGTCTAAATATCCTAACATTTTTTGGGTTGGGAAAGTTAAGGAGAAGAGAGTTGGTGGATTGGAACTATTGTTGGAGTAGAACATGGGTTTTTGGGCTCCTCAATGTGTAGAGTGTACAACGAAGAGGGTTAGGCCTCATTTTGGAGTCATAGCCTCGGATGAAGGTTGGCATGCTATTGAGAGAAATGGAAAAGAAACAATTATGGATGAGTGTTAAGGACCTAACCTCCCTAACCCCTCACATAGATAGAATAATATATTTTCTATGTAATAAAGAACGATATAATAAATAAGTCCTAGTAATAAGAAGAATAAGTCAAATGTAAGAATACATAATAAAATCTTCCACTTCTAGAAAGATCTTCCTCTAGATTGTTCTTTTGGTAGAAAGATTTAGTATAAATGGGATTTGAGGGCATGATACTTCTTTCTCTTGAGAGTTATTGTAATATAACGCTTCTCTACTGGAGGTTTCCCCCTCGAAGAGGCAAGTAAACATTGCTCCCATTTCAATAAAGATATCATTTTGGTGTGTTACTCTCTATATTTTGTTGTTCCATTGGTAGTTCCTTTGATATTCTTTTTTCTACTCATTATAACATAACGAGGGGCATAACAAGCGGTATCAGAGCACTTTCCTGAGTAGGAATTATGGGTCAAATTATTTTCAAGGTAGAGACGTGTTCCAACGTCTTTAAACTACAATGATTTGTCATTCATCGTATAAATCCATGGTTGGGGAAGCATACACATAGGAAATACAATAGGTTTTTAAGCTCGGATATTTGGACACCCTTGTAACCCATGTTGGTAGCCCTTCGAGTGGTAGTGCATTGGAAAACATGTATATACATACTTACATTGAGAACAAAACTCAGGAATATACTCTCTAGTACTTGGGTAATCGGGTAGTATGACTAAGGGTATGGTCTAGCCTCCTAAGTTAGTGCCATGAGATATTGGTATGAGTACTATGGTTTGATCCCGCATGTATATCATAGAGCTATAACATAGGGAAAAACCTTGTATGTAGGAACCCTAAACACCCCAACCCTTGGAAAAAAAATATAAATTAAAAGGAACATCCAAGATCTATTGTTGTGAAAACTTCCCTCCTACATTCGTGTTGCGAAATTACTACACATTTCTTCCTGTTAAGAATTTGGGCATTTCACCACTACAATATTATTAATATTGGAGTATAACTCTAGAGTTAAAAAAATGTTTGGGGCCTTCCCACACATTTATTTGAGACTTATCCCATTAGATTCCTCTCTTCATCCTGATCACAATAATACCTATCATTTTTCAGCCTTTTTTTTTTGCAGTCTCGGCCCCCTCCCAACCCCCTTATTCGGTACCTATCCCATTGGATTCTCCTTTTCTCCCTAATCATTGTGATAACATTCTCCCGTAACCCATTTTCTATGTGAACCCACATGCCCCCTTCCTATGCCCCCCTTTCACCATGCATCACACCTACAACCAAGACCTTAAATCATGCTTCAATACCTTTTCATTTGATCTCTCCACAGCCTAGAAGGAATTACGGAAAATCAATACCAACATTTCCACCATAAATTCCTCCATGAATTCCACCATAGATGTGAAAATGGAAGCAATGAACTAGGACATGATGAAGGACCTCTCTACCCACATGGAAAGTGAACTTGAATCCTTTGTGAGCCAACTCTTCGCCAAACTGAATATTCCTGGACGCCTTCCATCATCTGACCAACCTTTGCACCCCGAAGCTTATACTTCCTCAATTTCTAATACTTTTCAATACAATCACTTTCAATGTGACCTACACCTTCCTAGAGTGGATGTGAACAAATTTGATGGTTCATACCCCATGGGTTGGGTGACCCAAATGGAACATTACTTCTCTTTGCATGACATTACCAATGAGTTGTCCAAAATCCATTATGGTGTTCACTATTTGGATTATGAATGTTTGCAATAGTGGAAATGGTGTAAAAAGGCATTCCAAGGGCATGTGCCTTGGAAACAGATTGTTGCAAAGCTTTATGACCACTTTGACCTCGACACCCATCATTTAGGTCATTTTATCAAGTTGGAATGAATCGTCCCAATGGAAGAGTTTATAGTTTCATTTGAGCAATTCACTTTTATAACAGAGGGCATGACACATGCTTTTTTTAGGGAATGTTTTTTTATTGGCATCGAGGATGAAATAAGTTCCCATGTCCTCATGGTTCATCCCCAGACTTGGTTGGAAGCTACAAAAAGGGTTGAGGAAGCAAAAAAAGTAGTCTCATCCCAAACCAAAAAAACACCATTTATTCCTTTCCCTAAACTCACTCTTCCCATCCCACCTACCACTCTCGTCAAGATCCAAAAATTGACTCGGGAGGAAATGGTTGAATTCCAATTTAAGGGTCTTTGTTATAATTGTGATGATAAGTATTTTCCGGGGAACAATTATAAGGAACATAAATTTTTTATGGCTATGATTGAGGATGTTTCGTAAGAAGAGGCCAAAGTTTACCATCTACCTAAGCTAACCCCACGACTTAATATTAATCCTCCCTCTAATCCACCACTGACCAAAAGTTAAATCACTGATTTCCTTGAATGCACTCACTGGTTTCTTTGCTCCCCAAACCCTCAACTTAATTGGTTACATTAAGAATCAGAAAGTCATCATTCTAGTTGACAGTGGAAACAAGCATAAATTTATTCATTGCTACATTTCCCAAGAATTCAATTTCTATATATGTCCAGTTAATAATTTCCAGATCATGATTTCCAATGGGGTTCCATGAAATGTGGAGGGCGTTGTGAAAATGTGCGCCTACAAATTGGTCAGTACCACCTAAAATATCATATGTTTGTTAACGACATGGTAGGTTGTGACATTGTACTTGGTGTTGAATGGTTATGCACTCTTGGCCCTATCACGATTAATTTGCATAAATTAACCATGCAATTCTAGTAGGAGGGATAAAAACACATGTTCCAATACATCACAACAGGGTCACTAGAGATCATTAGTTCCAACCGAATGGAAAATCTCTTCAGAAAATGTCATTATGGAATCATTTCCAAAATTCATTCTATTCAAGTGGTTGATACATCCTCTTTCCATTCAAACCTTCAATCTATCCTCTCCCAACACCACGTTGTGTTTTGAAACACCCCAAGGAATTGCTCCTTCTTGAGGTTTCCATGATTATTCCATTCCTCTAGTTTTGGGAAGTTTTCCTCCAAATTTTCTCCCTTATCGTCATCCCTTCACCCAAAAGAATGAAATTGAGAAGATTGTTCAATAATTTCTAGAAGTCGGTGTCATCCATCCCGGTACCAACCCCTATTATTGTCCAGTAGTCATGGTACTCAAGAACGAAGTTACTTGGTGCATGTGTCATGATTTTCGCGCCCTAAAAAAAACTCACCATCAAAGAAAAATCCCCCATTCCTATCATTGATGACCTTTTGGATGAATTAAGTGGTGCTCAATAGTTTACCAAACTTGATATCCACTCTGGCTACCACTAGATTTGTATGAAAGAAGAATACATTCCCAAGACTGCATTCATAAATCATGAGGGTCACTATGAGTTCTTGGTTATTCCATTCGGCCTTTGTAATTCTCCCTCTAGTTTTAAAAGTATCATAAATAATGTCTTGTTTCCTTTCCTCTGTCATTTTGTCTTGGTTTTCTTTGATGATATTCTCATCTATATCAAAACTTGGCAATCCCATATTTCCCATGTGGATCAAGTTCTACAACTACAGTCTCAGAACAAACTTTTGCTTAAGCATTATAAATGTGCTTTTGGAACCTCTAAAGTTGAGTACCAAGGACATATTGTCGGAAATAATGGTGTCATAGTGGATTCAAAGAAAATTGAAGCTATGCAAGATTGGTTGTAACTGAAACCTCTTACAATTTTGCATGGCTTCCGAGGTTTGACAGGCTATTTTCATAAATTTGTTTATAATTATCAAAACATTGCAGCTCCCCTCACAATTATCCTTAAAAATAATTCTTTCGATTGGAATCCAATAGTCGACCATCCCTTCCAATCTTTGAAAGTGGTTATGTGCACTACTCTTGTTTTCACTCTCTTTGACTTCAACAAGAAATTTGTATTGTAGTTTGATAACTTAGGGAAAGGCATTGGGGATGTCCTCATGCAAGATGGTCGACCTTTAGATTTCACCAACAAACAATTGTTTGAGCACCATTTGGACCAATCTAGTTATTAAAAGGAAATGTTGGTTATTCTACATATTGTGGAAATCTGACATCCTTATCTCCTAGGCCAACACTTCCAAATTAAAGATGATCATCAAAGCCTCAATTATTTTTTGGAACAAATAATTTCATCCTCGGAGCAACAAAAATGGGTAACAAATTTGTTTGGAAATGATTATGACATCATCTACAAAAAGGGAAAAAAAAATGTGGTGGTTAATGCCCTTTATAGAAAATATGAAGAAGATGGGTCCCTTTTTTCCCTCTCTTTCATTGTCACTGATTGGATTCAGGAGGTTCACGAAGAATGGTTGCAAGAACCCAAACTTTCAATATGAATACAAACAATGCAATAGGATCCAAAATATTCTCTAAGGTACTCGTGGCACCATGACAAGATTCGTTATAAATGTCTCTTATATTTAAGCAAACAATTGAACCTTAAATCCATCATTCTCTCTAAGTTTCATGATTCACCTACCGTTGGGAATTCCTATTTTACAAAACCTATGAATGGGTCAAATGTTATTTTTTCAAGGATGGTATGAAACAAGACATATGTACCTTTGTGGTTGAATATGATACCTATCAATGCAATAAGGGAGAGATAATCAAAGATCCAAGAACATTCCAAGCACTTCCTATTCCACCTTCTATTTAGACATATATTTATATGGAATTCATTGTTGGCTTATCCAAATCATGAAATAAGTCAGTCATCATGGTAGTAGTGGATCATATTTCCAAATATTCTCATTTATGTGCTATGCAACACCCATTCACAAAATCCATCATGGATTAAATTTTTATGGATAATACCTTCAAAGTTCAAACTCCATGGCATGCCTCATTATATTGTTTCTGACCATGATCCAAATTTCACCAACACTTTTTAGCAAGAATTGTTCAGACTTCAGGGAACCCAAATGCATCTTAGCACAACATATCATCCCCAGACTGATGGAAAAGCTAAAGTGGTCAACAATTGTTTTGAATCCTATTTGAGGTTTTTCGCATCTGACAAAAAATGTCTGTGGGTTCAGTGATTACCCCTCACTGAATGGTGGTACAACACCTCTTACCAAACCACCACTCGCATGATGCCCTGTGAAGCAATCTATGGAAAAAATCCACCCTCAGTTCTATCATACATTCCTGATGTCTCCAAGGTTTAGCAGGTGGATCAAACTCTTACATTCTGGATTCCCATTCTTCGTACTCTCAAAGAATATTTGGTTATGGCTCAAAATTGCATGAAACAACAAGTAGATCAAGGTTGTTCTGAATGTGAATTTTTTGAATGGGACCATGTGTTTCTTCGTATGCAACCTTATAAGAAGACTTCTCTCAAATCCTAGCACTTTCATAAACTCACCCCCAAATTTTATGGTCCTTATCATATTCTGAAGAGAGTGGAGCCAAAGGCCTACCAGTTTGAGTATCCCAGTCACTCTAAGCTCCACCATGTTTTTCATGTTTCCCGCTTAAAGAAAGTGCTCGAAACTAGGTTCCAGAATCATACCACTCTATGTAAGTTGGATGAAGAAGGTTATGTTTGGTTGTATCCACAAGAATTATTGGACCAGTGCGAGCGTCATCTCCACTAGTGCACTATCAAGGAAGTTTTAGTTCAGTGGAAGGACACACAACCAACAGATTCCACCTAGGAGCCAACTACCATTCTGCAACAATTTCCTCATCTCAATACTTGATGACAAGGTTGAATTTAAGGGGGAGGGCATGTTAGGGACCTAACCTCCCTAACCCCTCATGTAGGTAGAATATTATATTTTCCATGTAATAAAGGAAAATATTAATAAATGAGGACTAATAATAAGGAGAATAAGTCAAATGTAAGAAGACCTAATAGAAGCTTCCACTTTTATAAATATCTTCCTCTAGATTTTTATTTTGGTAGATAGATTTCGTATAAATAGGATTTGAGGGCATGAGAATTATTTGTCTTGAGAATTATTGTAATAGAGTGTTGCTATTTTGGAGGCTTACCCCCCCGAAGAGACAAGTGAACATTTCTCTCATTTCATTAAAGGTATCATTTTTGTGTGCTAATATCTATATTTTATCGTTCTATTGGTAATTTATTTGATATTCTTGTTTCTTCTCAATATAACATAACCAGGTTCATAACACTGAGAGGAACGTCTCCTATACACAGCTAGATGATTTAAGAATTAGAAGATGTGTTTCTTGTTGTACTTATCTATGTTTGTTCTATTGTTTAAATGCTAATTCAAATGATGTTATGTTTGTTGGGTATGCATCCATTCATGGCTTTTATTGTGCATGAATAAATTAGCATGTTGTTTGCTATAAATTTTATGTGAATAAGAGAAAAATGTTGGGTTTGTTGTTTTCGGTATTTACAATTGGTATCTGAGCCATGGTTGCAACATCAAGCTTTAAGGGGCCTACTACAACACAAGTAGAGTTTTTACTATGTTTTAATTGGCAAGAATATTTGGAACCGTGCAAAATCCCCAATTATTTAGGCATATTTTAACTAAAAATTGACATGGGTATGTCAATAATTCGAATTTAGAAAACACGTTTTGTTCATGGAGGCCAAAATGTCCAAATACGTGGTAGTCGTACATGTGCTTGTGGTTAAAATTAAGTTCACCAATGGAATAAATCGGGTTCATAACCCCTCTAAATCCTATTTTTGTTGTTGGTATTATTGGTGTAAAGGTTTATGTGGGAAGATAAGTGGCCAAAATCATCTACTAAATGGTCTATTTTTCCTAGGGATTAGCCTACAAAGTTGTGATATTCATGGATTTGCAGGTTCACAAGTTCAAAAAATTTAGAAAATCAATTACGTATAGAAATGTCCTTTGATGGTCAATACATATCATGTTGGCATATGAAATTATTTTGTATCCAACACAAGGTGTATCAATGAATAAAATGTTGGATTACTAAGAAGGGGGGTGAATCAATAATAGAGAAATTTAATCCTTTTTAACCATATAATCCAAGTGTTATATCAATTTAGCATTATCATCCAATAACTGCAAAGTAAATAAGTAATGAACAAATGAACAATCATACACATACACAATACACCAATGTTTTACGTGGAAACCCAAAGCGGGATAAAATCACAGAATGCTTTTTCTTATATGTCTTAAAGAATTACATTCATTGGAAGAACCGACTTCCTTTGTTTTCCATATGCAACTTGAAGGAGGCTCCAACCCCCTAGTTTCTCAGGCTACAACCCGAGGGAAGCTCCAACTCCCCAATTCTATGGCTACAACTAGAAGGAAGCTACAACTCCCTATGTTCTTTGACTACAACCGGAAGGTGGCTAGAGCCACCTATCCTTGCCCCATCCAACCGCCTTGATGTATAAGTAGAATGAAGGAACCACTGTCACACTATCACTGTGAGATACATTGTTGTAGACCTGTACCAATAAACCTGTAATCAACCTATACCATAAACAAGTGCATCAACCATGCACCAACATGTACCTCAACCTGTAATCAACTTGTACCATAAACAATGCATCAACCATGCTCCAACCTATACCTCAACCTGTAATCAACCTGTACCATAAACAAGTGCATCAACCATGCACCAACCTATACAAAAACTGTACCATGAACAAGTGCATCAACCATGCACCAAACTTGTACAAAACCTATACCATGAACAAGTTCATCAACCATGCACCAAACCTGTACAAATAACATGTCACAACAACATGTCCAAAGAACCTATCACAACAACCTATCTCATTAATATTATCAACCAAATCAGATCTACTCACCAAGATCGATAACTAAGACAACTCTCAAAGATGTGCATCAACCAAACATAACAGGACAACTCATAATCATCACCAAGATCAGTATGTGCTTCTAATAATATACCAATACAAGTATGCTACATCGTCCATAAACCATGTGTCAACAAAAGTACTAACAAGTGCCTCCAACCATGTACCAAGTATGTACCACTCATGCATCAACTACTCATCAACTATGACTCATCAAGATGTACCAACATCATCAACTATACACCTCATGTATGTCCCAACTCATCAACTACTTGTCTCAACCATGTACCCAACATTTACCTCAACCAAAAGCCCTCATCAATTTCATCATCCAAATATGATTTGTAACTCTGTAATAGACCTGGTATATAATATCACATACCTTCAAATCTTCCTTAACCTGAACAACAAGAGACTAGCATTTTCATCAAACTTTAGTCTCACATGACTAGTTTTGGATTTGTCAACAACCCTAACTTGAAATAATCATAACTATGTACCTATAATGAATAAAGATTTGAAAATAGTACAAAATTTTCTTCAGTGTGTTTTATGCAATTCCTCCAAGTGTCACTATTTGGAACCTCTTAGAATAGGAGTTATAGCAAAAATGGCATACCTTGTTGAATTTTGGCTTATTCTATAGAGCGACCTTGTAGATAATTCCCCACACAGAATATTTGTTGAATGGATCTGAAAATGTTACACGTAATACTATAGACTGTACTATAACCAAAAAATTTGGTCTTACTGAATTTGGATCTATTATGAATAAGTTATGATGTTTTTACCAGAAACACCTTAGAAAGCATCATCAAAAGAATTTATCCTCCCTTGAATTTCGGCCTTGTTTTCTTCACCTTCCCTTTGAAATTCGGCTTAGATATTCTTTGGTTACCTCAGTCACCTATAGATATTCAATATTCTCAATTTTGATATAAAATGAGAGAGCCTTGCCTCTTATTTATACTCTCTAAATATCTTCCTTAGAAGCATCTTCTAGGTCACTTAACACATTTCTAGGTCACTTAACCCATTTCTAGGTCACTTAACCTATTTCTATTTCACTTAACCTATTTCTAGGTCACTTAGTCCATTTATAGGTCACGTAACCTATTTTCCTCATTTTTAGTGTTAACCACTTTCCCTAATTAGAAGTTCTCCATTACTTTATCATTTAAATATTCCTCCTTGACTTTGTCACTTCACTTTATCATTTAAATAATCTTATTGGATTTTGTCACTTCACTTTATTATTTAAATAATCCTTCTTGACTTTGTCACTTGACTTTATCATTTAAATAATAATTTATTCTTTGAAATCTCTTTGACTTCTTTGACCTTTTGGGGCTTCAAGCCAACATATGAGGGTCCTCCAACTTCGTAAGTCCATAACTCTCAAACCGTGAGGAGTTATGTGACATTCCACATACCAACAGAAATGGAATGACATTTAATATCTATCTAGAATAGTCTTACCTACAAATATATCAAAACTCATACCATTATCCATCAAACAAACTTGGGTCCATTACCCAAACCTGGGTTCTCCAATTTCTCATGGCCATAACTCTCTAACTGTGAGGAGTTATGTGATGTTCCACATACCACCGGAAATCGAATGACATATAATATACATATAGAATAGTATTACCTTAAAATATATTAAAACTCATACCATTATACATGAAACAACCTTGGGTCCATTACCCAAACCTTTGTGCTACCAAAATTCGTTACCAAACTTTCTTCAAGGGTTGACATCAATCACTAAGGGTTGACATCAATCTATAATATCACTCTCCAAGGGTTGACAACAATCACTAAGGGTTGACATCAATCTATAATATCACTCTCCATGGGTTGACATCAATGACAACCAATAATCCATGCCAACTATCCATCAACCTAACTCAACTGTCTGACGTAAAATACTTTTATCTCGCAATGTTTTAGTGAGTATAAAATATTCGAAGTCACCGATAAATGGTGTATTGGAAAGCGAATAAGTTTTGAAGTCATCAATACATCGTGTGTGTGGGTGAAGGAATATTTTTAGATTTTGTCGATATAGTATGTTAAAGAAGAAATATATTTTGCAGTCATCGACAAAGGAGTGTTTTGGCGAGTAAAGAATATATTTTTCTAAAATATCAACGAAGGAATATATTTCCAAGTTGTTGAAGAAAGATATTTTGGAGCCTCCAACAAAGGAGTGTTTCATCGAAGAGAGAATATCTTGTGCCAATACATCGAAGAATAAATATCTTCCCAAGTCTTCAAAATGTCAAAAAAGAATGAAAATCCTGCACCAATACATCAATGAAGAAATTTCTTTTCAAGTCACTAATATTTCAGCGAGGAAATAAGATTTGGAAATGAAACGTTGACAAGCAAAATGTTTTCTAGTTTTAAGACATTGGAGGAGAAAAATATTATGGGTGCTAACATGTAGGAGGAGGAAGCACATTTTTCTCTAAAATGTCGATGAGAGGAAAAGATTCCAATTCATCAATAATGGTGCATCTATCGACGAGGAAGAAAGAATACAACTTGTCGTTATGAAGATGGTGTTGGTGAGAAAGAAAGATAAATATTTATGATATAGAGATAGTAATATAAGGAAGGAGAAGAAAAGAGAAGATAAAATAAGAAAATAATATAAGAGAAAGAGAGAAGGAGAAAATTGGTCAATTACAAAAAAAATATGGAGCCAAAAAAACATTTTGGACATAACAAGAGTAGTTTAAATCACATTTAGATGAAATTTACAGGATATATTAGGAGTGACGAGGAATATAAGAGTTCTGGTGAGGGACACTAGCTAATTTTTCTTCCATTATCTGAAAAATGCAAATTAGTGACTTTTGAATATCTGAGTCGTTCTCAGTAACTAGTGCCCAGATAATGGTGAAATTTATATAGATAGATCAAAAAGTGGGCATGAGGATACCAATTTTTTCTCTTAGAAAAATTCAAAAGGATTTTGTGTGGAGATGCCCAAACAAGGAAAAATCCACTATTCACAAGAACTTTTTGGGGATTTTTGAAAATATTCATAGGAAAAGGGACCCTAGATCACCGATCAATAAAAATTTATTTAATTGAAATTTTATCTAATCATCAACTTCGACATTGATCCTTGTCTTGAGGGAGTTTTTAATATTTTTTCTTCGTTTTGAAGATGGACATTTTTCACTAAGTATTCTAAGTCTGGAGGAAATGCAAAAGGACAAAGTTGTTAAATCAAAATGGATGCAGGGGTTGGATAGAAAACAAGATCCAAAACATGAGAGTTAATGTGTACTCACAATAAAGAATAATATCAACACCCAATAAAATAAATGTTGGGTCTTTCCAAATTTCTCTCTACACGTGGCATAAGTTATCGTTTGAGATTTATTGTAGGGATGAAACATGTGCAAAAATGGTGAAATTGTTGATTTCAGAGAGCCATAATTTTCATCTCATAAATTAGAATAATGCATGAGTACAACCATTGGAAAGATAATCCAAAGGAAAACATGATAGATGGATTCAGTTCTCTAAGGGAGCATCTAGTCATTTTATAGAGATGTGGGGAAAATGGCAAATAAACTCTATGAACCATGAAATTACTCAATGTGAAAGTTCCCAAACAATGTCAAATTTTGGGAAAAAATTTCTAGATGTTAGAGGTATATAGAATATGTCAGTATCAGGTAAGAGAGAGTGCAGATACTCATGATAGTGCATATGCAGAGGTATAGAGGTATATTTGTAGTGCAAGAAGCTAGAAAATAAAGAGGGGTTGTGTTTTAATAATAGGGTATTGTTGGTAAGTAGGGGAATACACAAGTAGAGAGTGTTGTGTCAAGGAATTGTTAACAATACGATTAGATGATATAAATTAAAATTGTATAGGTCTACTACAAATTATAATTCCAAGGTCCAATGGACATGGAAGCAGGCATGGCTTATAGAGTATGCTAAGACAATAAAGAGTTCGTCGAGGAAGTATAGAGATATAGAGAAGGTAATGAAAAGTGGATAAAGAACTCAAGAAAATAACAATTAGATTAGTATTTAGCTACTTCAAAGTTTGAATTAATCGGAAATACATATCAATAGGTATTCTCACATAAATCGTCAAGACAATAGGTGAAGGATGGAAGTAATGGGCACTAAAATGTAGGGTAAGCCGTTGTAGCCTTGAAGGTAGGAATGTATTGATAGCTCCAAAGATTGCTCCATATGAAAAAAAAGTATCATGAGGTAATGGGTGAGTCATAGGGATGGGTAGATCATCTTTAAGTGATAGTGTCTGAGAACTTAAAAGGGTTTCTAGTTATGAGTTGAAAACTATGGTTGAATATCTAAGGATAGAAAGAAAGACACTTCTATTTTTAGAGTACATAGCAGAATTAGAGTACAAGTAAAAAGGATTGAAGGGAAAAGGTAATAAAGAATATTCATTGACATTTACAATGGATAAATATAAAATCCCATTGGGAGAAAATTGGTCTTCAATGGAGAAGACAAGACTTCACATGAAATTACCCAATGAAGTGAAGAAAAGTGTCAAAATTTTGAGAAAGCCAATGTAAAGCTAGATATAATGACAATATATGCCATAATAATTATGGTTAACCTAGTATCAAGGTAATGGAATGATATAAAGTACCCCATTTGAAGGTATTGGAAGGTTCTAGCAAGGTAAGGTTGGAACATAGTTTCCTAAGTGGAGGCAATGGCCAATATGACACATTGGTTGGAATTGCAATATGTCCAAGTGGGACTTGGTTGGAAATATTTTTATTTCAAGGAACGACAATGCACAAATGAGTAGAATGATAGTGCACGAGGCCAAAAAGATCTAGAGGGATTCAAGGATGGCTACATACAACACAAGTATCTGAAACATATATGTACTAGAGTGAATAATGGAAGTGATGCACAATGAAGATAGGATGCATATACATTAGTAAGCATGAAGAGATTGAATTCTTAGTGCATATTGATGTTCATTAGTGCAAGAAAAAAACCATATACATGCATATGGCATGCTCATAGACTAAAAATAGTCTTATATTGTATGTGTGTGTTTGAAATAATGATGCTATGATATCTGAATATGACTAATGACAAATTATATATCTAAGAAAGGTTCATAGCATGGTTGAAAGTGATGATTTTTCTACTACATATGATAGCCATTAATATGAATATAAATGTCGATGATAAGGATATTGATCAAGAGGTTGTTGAAGGTAGTCAACGAGATTCTACAAAATTCCAGCTAATCAGGTAGCATCAAGAAAATTGATAATAATCATGTAGATATCCATTTGGTTTATTATGATGCATAAAATAATGAAGGGAATTTAGATAAGATTTCCCTCAGTTAAACCTCAGTATTTTAATTTATGTGTCAAGGTAGAGGGCCTTGAGTATACACATGATGTATAATGCTTGAATGCATTTACATAGAATGTAGTGGTATGTTATGTTGGTTATGAGATCATAACCAAGGAATTTATGAGACATAGTTTTTTTATAGAAATGGATGCTAATAGAGATAGTCATGTGTGCAGCCATGTTATGGTTGGGTATGGAAGAACTATAGTTCCATACAAGTGTGTAATGGTCTTCCCTTGTATAACCGATGTTTTGAATGCAACCTTTTTGCCGACACTGAACATAACTAAATTATTGTATTCATAGTGTTGTGTATGGGTCAACGAGGAAGGTATACAAATGGTTGAACAAGTAAATGGGGAAGATTTTGGATGATGCGTTGAGGTGTTGGATAGAATTCCAACTCACCATGGTGGAATACATGACATAAATATGTGGTATTCCAAATTCAATGCAAGGATTCCTTGTGTAGATCTCGCCATGGGTATTAGCACATTGGTTTATTTATTGGTAGTGTTTGATTTCATTATAGCTCGGTATATTCATAATACATCATATGTGATTGTTTCATTCCATTTATTATTAATAATAGATGGAAGTGATTAATTTGTTGGTAAGATACAATTCTGAGATCATTTTATGAGCTTTTATAAGTGTTGCAATAAAATATAGTGTGTATGATTATCGAAAATATATTTGGGTGAGTAAACATTGAGAGTATTGCAAGAAGAATAGTATCATATATGGAAATTGTGTAATCCCATTTATGGGTGTTATATATGCACTAAAAAGACACTAAACTACCCTCAATTAAATTGTCAACCCGGGGTAAGTAAACTTAGAGTTGTAGAAAAATATATGCCAAGGTCTAGCTAAGGAAGGTAGCTATCTAAGGCTAATCTACTCAAGAAAAACTATCTAATGAGCAAACCCTATAAAGCAATTGGAAACTAGGTAACCTAAGTATTCTTTGGGCCAAGGATCGATGGACAGTTCTAAGAAAGCAAGTAAAAACCCTATGTAAAGAAAACTAGTTCAACAGTAAGCAAAGGAAAACTACTAAGCATAATAAGAAAATGACGAAACCAAACTACTTTTAACTTGCCAACCTACATTCAATGAGCAACTACCCTATGAAAGAAATTAAATAAGAAAGTAAGAAAAAGAACCTATCTAACCTATTAAAGAAAATAGACAAGTAAGAAAAGACACCTAACTAGCCTACTAAGGCAAAAGACAAGTAAGGAAAGACAACTAAATGCCTAATGCAAAACTATTTCTAATGCCTGAAAATAAATCTGAATGCTCGATGCAATGCATGAAAGGAAATCTATTCTATTGAAAGCAAGAACGACTACCAACTAAACTTATGAGAACAGGAAAGTATCTCTTCTAATCTACGAAAGAAAGAAAGTATATTTAATATATGAAACACTGAAATGTAATGTTGGTGGTTGTGTGAATGCCTTCAGTAGTGACAGATGATATCTCAATGATACTTGAAAACAAAGGACAATTCCAACGGTATAAGCTCAATACTAATTTCAATGGAAAAATGAAAGGTGTGAACTAAATAGACAAATGAAAACTTAGCCATGATAAAAGTAATGTTAAATACCCTCCATATTCATGTATAAACCATCAACAACATAATGAGATTTAATTGCATTTTAATCTATGAAAGGAAATTGTGTAAAGGAAAAATATGCTATGTCTATTCTAATCATTCAAGCTATGATGAATTAAAAACATAAATTAAACTATGATATCAAGAAGTAAATTGACAATTACATTAACCAATAATGAAGAAAATGAAATCTATCCAAAACTAAAGTAAGCAAACTAAGAATGAGAATTAAATCTATCCATCCATCAACATCCCTCTCAAAGAAAACCCAAATAAAAACTATGTTCTGTTCTAATTAAAACTCTATTTTAAATTGGATTCTAAAATCATAAATAAAAGCACAATCTACTATCTAATTACACATGGGGTTAGTCTAGGGATTTGCAAATCCATTCCTAATCTACAAGATTAACCCATGTCAACACAGTTCATCGTTCTAACCTACAAAAGAGAGTCAAAGAAATTAACTTACAATGAACTAATTAACACAATAAAAATGTATGTACAGGAAATAAAGAAAACAACTAAACTATGGAATACATAAACAACAGAAAGACAGTAACCAGACTGCTGGTGGGCCCCACAACAAGTCGTGGCTACTTCCTAAAATCCAACCATGAACTCAGCAACTAGAATTCACCATGAAAACTCAAAAACGTATTTCTGGCATAATCTGACAATGTAAAAACTCAAAATAGAGTAAAAACATGTTTGTCCCTATCACACAGTTCCATATGATGCCTAACTTATGTCTGACCACCTTAGTGGTATTTATAACATTTACATGCCAAGTGGTCGACCACAGGAGGTTCGAACCACTTCTAAAATTGACAAATTTCATTAATGGTGCCTTAACTACCAAAACTGAGTGAGCCAATAATCGCCTTCTTTGGACAACTGAAATCGAGTTGTCTTGAGCTTAGTAGTTGGAGGGGGTGATCATGAAGAAAACCCATCTGCCCGATTTGTCCATCACTGGTCGCCAATGCCATAACCGCCAACTCGCCTTGCATTTTTGTGCAATACTGGGTGTCAGAATGAGTGCCGGATCGAGTGCCGGATCAAGTGTTGGAACTAGAAACATGGTGCGTTTTTTCCTGTAACAGCAGAAAAACATGAATTAACTCTTGGAAATCATAGAACATGATGAATTACACTTGATTTAATCATTAAACATGAATTACATGTACCTTATGCCGATCATACCATTTTATCATCAAATTATCCAAAAAGATCCTTCAAAATATGAAAAACACATATAAATATGGAAAAAGTGTATAATTACCGTCATGAAAATGATCATATCTTGGGCCCAACATTACCCCCACACCTAAAATTTTGCAGGTCCCACTGCAAACAAAAAATAAATTTCCCTTTATGACTAAACTTGCGAAGAAGGGGGTGGATTAGCTTTAGAAGCTTCTTCCTCTTGCTTGGGGGATTTTGAATTAGGCTTTTTGTGATGTTTCAATTGCATCTAGAGACTATTATTGGTGGAATTTAATATCATCAACCTAACGCTATAGAGAATTCATCTTGGGTTGTAGGACAATCATTATCATGGCATAAATGACAACTCAGTGTTTCAAGCTCTCTAAGTTTGCACTGGAGGGTTTGGAGTTTTTGGAGGCTGTTGATGACATGTAAGGAAGACTTGAGATGTATATTATACCCTTTATCCTTTAAACCATGCAAAACAACAATTTTACCTCTACAAAATTAGTTTCAAAAGTGACTTCCCATAAGCACACCAATTCTAGCCTGGCGGACTTGTGAAAAATAGGTATCAAAGTGACACCTATAACTACATGAAAGTAAAATTTGTGTAAAAACAGAGAGAGGTTTTTGTTTTTGAATATTTTATTGACAAAAAACTCTCTTGGTTTTCAAAAATTCACTTTCAGTTGTTAGGAAACCACGAAAAGAAAACATGTATAAAACAGGAAAAACTAAGTATTTTATTTCCGGAAAAACTAGGCCTCTAAGAGTATCGAATATATATAAAACCATAATGTATATTTATAAATTGAGAGAGGTTATTGTTTTTCAATATGTACTTGGTAGAAACATCTCTTGGTTTTCAAAAATTCACTTCCATTTGTTAGGAAAACACGAAATGCAAATATGACTAAAATAGGAAAAATAGAGTATTTTATTTTCTAAAAGTATAGGCCTCTAAGATGATAGAATATATTGAAAACCATAAAGTATATTCAAAAAATGAGAGAGGTTATTGTGTTTTGGTATTTTATAAACACAAACCTCCTACATATTTCAAAATTACTTTCTCATTGGCTTAGAATCCCAACTTGAAGTTGGTTACTCAAAACTTGCAAAAGCGCAACGTGCTCTTAGCAGAAGCGCATTGTGGTCTTTGAGAAGGATTTTGGAGGCCTTCTAGGAGGATTTTTGGGCTGAGAGTGGTATGTTTGGAAATTTTATAATGCCTTCTACACAATGGAACCATCAATCACTGCAAATGCCTTCTCCAAACCTTTAAAAAATTGACTTGAAGTCAAACTGTCCAAATGTGCAGAAAACCCCCCTATAGTGACTGTATTTGGGGAATTTATCTCAAATGATAACACATGTGCATAAACTAAAGGATTTTTTTGTTTATTGTTCTATTATTGACAAAAACCTCTTTCACTTTTGTCAAATTCATTCTCCGTAATTCATAAACCAATTTTGAAGTAAATCTTTAACCAAGACAATCATTTGAAAATTGATGACAATGAATGATGACATGACCATGATGAAAATTTATGACTTTGGAGTAGTAAGGGCACCTAGGAACACCAATGACCATTTTACAACCAAGAGATGTCAAATTGTATTTGAGAATTTTATTTTGAAAATATAACAATTTGACCTAATAGCCCTATCAATCACATGAAAGAGAAAACTTGATCATGGGTGACTGACAGACTAACAAATACTAACAAAAGGCTTGGTTTGTACTGGTAGGCATGGTGAATCAGGGGAATTATTATTGTCTGTCATTAAGATGTAACAATTCAAACAACTGATCCTCTTTTCATAAGCTTGGAATACAGATGACAATAAGTATTTAGCAGTTGTAATCGTTCTGTATTTGTCACAAAGAGTAGTTAAGTATACGCAGTCTTCTATAGAATAAACATAAAAATGCATAGGAGATTATAAAACACACAATGATGTCAGTAGTATATAATTTATCATACCAATACAAACAACTGCTGATATAATATCCCAAAACTTTGTAAAAAGACAGTATGCCAGAATTTTGACAGAAATCCTACTTTCTCTTCTCATGGGTTTGTTATACAAATGGGAAATCCTTAGCATTTTTAGCTCAGGAAAACTCCCCCAGACCGAAGATATTGCACGTCCTCGTGCCATGAATTAGAAATGGGCTTCTTGGTCTTTTTGCCCGATGAGGCTGCAGGGATATCAACAAGTTTCTCCGATAAAGGAATAACTTGAGCATGAGGGTTTGGGTGGAGTAACAGTCCCTAGATCAAGATTCTTCTTGCTAGTCTTGATTGTAAGATGAGGGTTTGCAAATTGGTAAATGAACTCGTCCCACATTTTCTCTTGTTTTTCCAAATCGACTAAGATAAGTAGTTTGATAAGGCCATGGTGAAATAGGTTTTTATGGGGATTGGTTACATCCTTCCTCACTTGGGAAGACATCTTCTCTAGACTCTTCAAGAAGTAAAAGGGAAAGTTACAATGGATTATTGAAATGAAAGTGAGCTAATAATTGAAATTGACAGGCTTTAAAGACGGAATATCTACCTTCACATGTAATCAAGCTGGTGATGACTATGAGAGGGTTGATTAGCTCCTCTTTTATCCACTCCTTGGAGTATCCCTTAGCTCCAGAGATGTTCTGAAATTCAGTTTTGAAAATCCTGTTATAGCTTGCTCTTGGCAACTGGCGGTGTTTAAATCAACGGTCTCCAACTCTTGGGATCTATGTGGTTGAGGCAATTGATTCCTCAGAGGCCATAGACATAGTGAATAGGAGTTGAGGCAGGCTAAGAGTGTTCCATTGTTGTTGATTTTGCCACCATGCTCACTCAATCCACTTGCATAGAACATGTAATGTCAAACCTACAATGGATAGCCTGTAACAAAAATGTAATGTCAAACCTACAATGAACAACATGTAACAAAAATAAACCAACATAGTGGTCTGTTAAGGACATATAGAAAAATTTATAGCACACAAGAGTTTAGCACTTCAAAAGAAAATGACTGCTGCTGTAATAACCTGTATCATAAAAATAATACAAAATTTTACAAAGATTTACTTCTTCTTGGCAGTGTTATCATTTCTCAACTCATGAACCCCTCCCCCACACCTAAGTATTATGACACCTCACAATCAAAAGTATAGGAAACCAATCAATATCCCCTAATAGACGAAGATTTATAGTATGTCAAGTGTAAAGATAAAATTTCATAGATTGGTCTGACGAGACAGTTAGAATATGGCCCCACCTATAGGATAAGAGATCCTATATATAGATAAGAAGAGGTAGGCAAGAGAGTTTCAAGATAGTGTTAGATTTATTTCCCAATGGCAAGTTTATGGAGTTCATTAACCTTATCTTAGCCATACATACTTCATGTCAGCTTTGTCTACAAGTAATGTCATACATGAGGACAAGTTTAAATTTATTTTTTATTTTTGGCAGATTACCATCCTCACTAGGTAGAATGCCCCGCTGCCAGCAAGCCTGTTCAGTACTCCGACGAGTTTACCTAGTCATACCATAGGCCGGTACCCATTGCCAGCAGACTTGTTCAGTATCCCGGCTAGTTAGCCTCTTAAACCCTCAGAGACTAGCCCTCC
The DNA here is from genome assembly GCA_032191745.1 of Picea mariana. Taxonomy (NCBI): domain Eukaryota; kingdom Viridiplantae; phylum Streptophyta; class Pinopsida; order Pinales; family Pinaceae; genus Picea; species Picea mariana. The sequence continues at coordinate 105,021 of JASDQU010242435.1, read as the reverse complement.
ATCCTTTAATATTTTAGTATAAGATTGCTTATGCAAGAAGATGGGGGAACATCTCTGAAAATAACTTTTTCTTTCTCTTTTTTTCAATTGGGATGGTATTTATGTCAGAGGATGACTTTATGTTATACTAATTAGTGATTGTCCCAATGTAAGGGGTACTTAAGAGGATGTGGCGTATCTAAAGATATGATATAATCAAGCTATTTAGTGTGTAGTGGATGGTACCATTGAGAAAGAACAGAAAGGTATCTCTAGGCTCAACTCACTTTCTTCTTTGTAATTATTGTGATGTTTCGAAGACTAACCACCAATTAGACCTCCTTGTTACTCTTTGATAAAGACACTTTACTCACTTACTCAGGTTTCCTGGAAATCTGTACGAGATACCTCTAGGCTTGATGGTTACGGTATCACTTCCTTATATAGTGGTGAAGATTTTCAAGAGAAACTTCTTTTTAAAATGCCTTAAGAACAAGAAGATGAAAATCTTTGCAAAAACATGGCTAACTACAACAAGTCATTATTCATTTGATACTTAGGAGACAACAAGGTAAAAGTATAGCAATGTTTTGAAGAAAAATTCTTCTTTTATGTCTCCTTAAAACTGTCTACTCCTGGTGAAATAAATACCTACGAAGATCTCTAAAACTGTTTGCAAAAATCACACTCTAAAAACTAATGAGATCAATGAGATCAAGTCATAGGAACGTGTATCTCATAGTTCTCTTATTAAAAGATAATGTAAAATGAGGCTGCATTAGACTTCTAAGCTAAACTAACAACATGTAGCTTTTATTTACTATCCTACCCTACCTAAAAAGAAAGGAAAAAATCTTTATTCAAGTGTAAGAACTCTTCCAATGTAACCATGTGCAGAGCAAGATAAGAAGCATACACATATCCATATATGAAAAAGTTACTGTAGTGATTAACTGGATATGAAGAACCGACCAACGTACTTGTTTGAGCATCAGAAGGTGTTGAAGAAGAGAATAGTATTGTGGCTTGATGACCTCTTGAAACCAAATTTCAATGTAATCTTGATGTTCATCAACAATAATTTCTATGCTCTCCTTCGTCATGCTATGAAGATCCTCTTCTTCTTGACGATTTATTTATGAAGTATATAAAGGATCTGCTGAGGTGGATGTTGAGAACTCCTCAATCTTAGGTCTTAATGATTGCTCTCCACTCGATGTAGCCCATAATTTTTCAGCTTCCTTCGCATTTTGGCAAGGAAAATCATTTTTTAGCTCATAGGACCTTGACTCTTCTAATATTTTCATAGAGGTAGACAAGTTCTTGGCTATTGTCAATATGCGTTCTTCTTAAAAAGAACAATTCCTGACTGCTGCTAGGATTTGAGAAAGTTCCCTCAGGATAATGGTTTCTTTTGAATTCATCTTGTCATTTGATAAAACTTGGTTCACACAAATATGATGTCCACAAAGTTAGGATCTCCTGATGGTGGTAAGAAAACAAAGGTTGTATTGTTTGGTTCTACAGAAGGCTTGAGTGGTCTTGCCTCTTGTCCCACTATTATTGATGCTTCAATTTCTTGTTCTATAGTGCTCCCTATTTTAGTCTCTTTAGAGACTGCTTTATCTCTTTGGGTTGAGCTAACTCTTGTTTTTCGATATCATTCTGTAGAGTTTATGAGTGGAACATTCCTTCCCCCAAAGATATCGAAAGAAACCTTAGTTGAAAGGTCTTATTTTGATTTAATGTATCTACCTTGTGGGTCTCTAGGCCTATTCATGAAAGAAAGTAAAGACAAAAGAGAAAATCTACCATCTGGTTTCAAGGTCTATTTCATGAAAGTAAACAAAAACAAAAAGAAAAACTACCATTGGGTTTGGGGGAACCTGCTATAGTAGATGCGCAGGTTCTTACCTCTCGTCTTAAAGCTCCCCCACCACCAATCTAATGCTAAGGTCTAAGGATGATCTATTTCCTAACTACTTCTTACCTTGAGACAACTCCTCGATAACGACGCCAAAATGTTAGGTGATTTATATGTACTAAAAAAGAGACTAAACTACCCTCAATTAAATTGTCAACCTGGGGTAAGTAAACTTAGAGTTGTAGCAAAATATATGCCAAAGGTAGAAGGCGGGTAGGAGTATGGTATAGCTAAGGAAGGTAGCTATCTAAGGTTAATCTACTCAAGAAAAACTATCTAATGAGCAAACCCTATTAAGAAATTGGAAACTAGGTAACCTAAGTATTCTTTGGGCCAAGGATCAATGGAGAGTTTTAAGAAAGAAAGTAAAAACCCTATGTAAAGAAAACTAGTTTAACAGTAAGCAAAGGAAAACTACTAAGCATAATAAGCAAATGACGAAAGCAAACTACTTTTAACTTGCCAACCTACATTCAATGAGCAACGACCCTATGAAAGCAATTAAATGAGCAAGTAAGCAAAAGCACCTATCTAACCTATTAAAGCAAATAAACAAGTAAGAAAAGACACCTAACTAACCTACTAAGGAAAAAGACAAGTAAGCAAATACAACTATCTATCCTACTAAAGCAAGGGGAAAGACTTCTCATTGAACAACTATCTAGCCTAAGAGGCAAGTGAATTAAATTGCTAATGAGAAACTATTTCTAATGTGTGAAAAGAAATATGAATGCTCGATGCAATGCATGAAAGGAGATCTATTCTATTGAAAACAAGAAAGACTACCAACTAAACTTATGAGAACAAGAAACTATCTCTTCTAATCTACGAAAGCAAGAAACTATCTTTAATCTATGAAATACTCAAATGTAATGTTGTTGGTTATGTGAATGCCTTCGGTGGTGACGGATGATATCTCGATGATACTTGACAACAAAGGACAATTCCAACGGTATAAGCTCAATACTAATTTCAATGGCAAAATGAAAGGTGTGAAGTAAACAGTTGAATGAAAACTTAGCCATGATAAAAGTAATGTTAAATACCCTCCATATTCATGTATAAACCATCAACAACATAATGAGATTTAATTGCATTTTAATCTATGAAAGGAAATTGCATAAAGGAAAACTATGCTATGTCTATTCTAATCATTCTAGCTATGATGAATTAAAAACATAAATTAAACTATAATATCAAGAAGTAAATTGACAATTACATTAACCACTAATGAAGCAAATGAAATCTATCCAAAACTGAAGTAAGCAAACTAAGAATGAGAATTAAATCTATCCATCCATCAACATCCCTCTCAAAGAAAACCCAAATTAAAACAATGTTCTATTCTAATTAAAACTCTGTTTTAAATTGGATTCTAAAATCATAAATAAAAGCACAATCTACTATCTAATTACACATGGGGTTAGTCTAGGGATTTGCAAATCTATTCCTAATCTACAAGATTAACTCATGTCAACACAATTCATCATTCTAACTTGCAAAAGAGAGTAAGAGAAATTAACTTACAACAAACTAATTAACACAATAAAAATGCATGTATAGGAAATAAAGAAAACAACTAAACTATGGAATACATAAACAACATAAAGACAGTAACCAGACTGCTAGTGGGCCCCCCAGGAATTCGTGGCTACTTCCGAAAATCCAATCACGAACTCAACAACTAGAATTCACCATGAAAACTCAAAAACGTATTTCTGACATAATCTGGCAATGTAAAAGCTCAAAACAGAGTAAAAACGTGTTTGTCCCTATCAAACTATTGTATATGATGCTTACCTTATGTTTGACCACCTCAATGGTATTTATAACATTTACATGCCAAGTGGTCGACCACAGGAGGTTTGAACGACTTCTAAAATTGGCAAATTTCATTAATGGTGCCCTAACTACAGAAACTGAGTGAGCCAATAATCGTCTTCTTTGGACAACTGGAATCGAGTTGTCTTGAGCTCAATAGCTGGAGGGGGCGATCATGAAGAAAACCCATGTGCCCGATTTATCCAACATTGGCCGCCAATGAAATAATCGCCAACTCGCCTTGCGTTTTTGTGCAATACTGGGTGCCGGATCAAGTGTCGGAACAAGTGTCGGATCAAGTGCCAGAACTAGAAACATGGTGCGTTTTGCCTGTAACAGAAGAAAAACATGAATTAACTCTTAGAAATCATAGAACACGATGAATTACACTTGAAAAATCATTAAACATGAATTACACGTAGCTTATGCCGATCATACCATTTTATCACCAAATTATCCAAAAAGATCCTTCAAAAGTTGAAAAACACATATATACATATGGAAAAAGTGTATAATAACCATCATGAAAATGATCATATCTCGGGCCCAACACCCATGAGGAAGACCAATTCCTGTTGCTACAAGAACCACACATTATGAGAAAGAATCTTATACCAACAATTTTTTTTCCTTATGAATTAGATTTGGATCAATAAATGAAACTATTATGATGATATTTCATGATGATTGTATGCATGGAATACATATGAGATAATGGATATTGAAGTCGAAATCTCAAGAAGAAGGATAATTTTAGGACACTGGGACCCTATGATTTTTAGTAGATACAAATTTCCAATGGGAGACTAGTAGTAAGTTGGTGTTGTCTTTTCACAAGAACACCTTGGAAAATGATGGATCACTCGAGATATTGTGTAGCAGAGAAGGGGATGCTTGATCCTAGAGGGTGAGTATAGAAAGGAAAGAGCAATGTAATAATGCATATATGGCATGGTGGCTGGAAACATGAGGGTACATCAACAAATAATAGTCACATGAATTCTTACCCATGGTAGCTATTTGAAAAACACGATATCCATACAAATCAATATTGTTTTTGGTTACAACCTATTTTTGAATAAACATTACATTGTGGACTTAAGAACTCCCGTGAATAAGATAATTTTTATATGATAATAGCTATAACATGAATATTTTCATGAAGGTTGTATAGGAATAGCTGGAGAATGTGGAGATGAACTGAGTACTTGGAAGAAAGAGAGATAGAAGTAATTGGAGCTGAAGTTCAAAGGAATGGAACACTTAAAGTCTAGGTGGACATGTTGCAGCTCAGAAGAAAAAAATTGGAATTGAAGGATGCAATGCAAGAGGCACATTTGCAACTATTTGAGGGTTGGAGATTCCATTACCACAACTAAAGTCATGGAGCCATGAATTTGAGACTTCCTATCCGAACTTGTGCAAGAGCCCTAGAGGGAAGTGGCACAACCTGAGGGATTGTGATGCAAAGAAAGGAGGGGTACACTTCCTTGGGTTGTGCAGGTTGAGTGGAAAGAGAATATGTTGGTTGGAATTGTTGTGGGAATTGAAACATTGTGAAATTTGTTGTAGTGAAAAATTCCTAGAGCTTCTTCTTCAAGACTTCCTCGTCAGTCTGTGTTAGAGCCTTAGAGGTAAGTGGTACAAACTAAGGGATTGTACTGTCGAAAAGGGGCACACTTACTTGGTTTGTGCATATTGAGGGGAAATAGATATTGTCAGTTCGAACTACTGCAACAATGATGAATTGTGAAATCCTTATGTATAGTTTTGGGTCAAAGTGCCTATGTGTACATGTTTTGGGACGAAGTGCCTATGCATATGTGTTTTAGGCCAAAGTGCATGTGCAATACAAGGTCCGAGATCATGTATGTGCAATACAAGGTCCGAGATCATATTTCTTAGGTTGCATAGGTTGAGGGGAATAGAGTCAGTGGATTGAAACTACTATTGGAGTAGAACATATGTGTTTGAGCTAATGAATGTGGAGAGTGGACAACCAAGAGGGCCAGACCTCATTGTGGACTCATAGCCTCAACTTAGGGGTGACAAGTTGTTGAGAAAAATGGAACAACAACACTTATGGCTTGGAGGAACTAGAAGGACCGTGTCCTATATATAACTAGTTGGTAACTAACAATGAAAAAGTAAATTTGTTGAACTGTATTTATTTATGTTTATTCTTTAGCGTAAATGTTAATTCAAATGTTATGTTTGTTGGGTATACATACATTCATGATTTTTATTATGTTGTGAGATGCATTCATAATTTGTATTATGTTATATATGAACAAAAATTCAATTTTAAGTATTTTACAAATGTCTTAAATCTTTTCAGTAATAAATCATTTATATAACTGGGTATCTTTTAATTTTTTTGAATTTTATCATTAATAAATAGCTATCATTATTATTATCTTTTCAGTAATAAATCATTTATATAACTGGTTATCTTTTTATTTTTTTGAATTTTATCATTAATAAATAGTTATCATTATCATTATTTTTATGATTAAAAGTGATTATAACTTAATATCTTTTAATTTTTTGAATTTCATCATTAATAGATAGCTATCATTATTATTATGATGATAATTATGATAATAACTCTTATTTTATTTTATTCTTAATGTTATTATTATAATTTTAATAAAATATAATTATATTAATAAGAAATATCAATTATATCTTTTTAAAATTAAAATTCAAATATTGGAACCACGTTTCATGAAAATTTTATAATTTAACTTTCAAAATCACAAAGTTCTCTAGTATCTAAACTTTTTAATAAATTATCCTCTTACAGTATGTTTTGCATCATTGTACTACTTATTTGAAGGTAGGTATTGTGTCTTCTTCATAATCAATATCGTCAAATAATTGTGTAAACTAATATTTTGTTTGTTCACTATGGTATTATTCGGCGTATAAATAATGGCAACAGAAAAAAATAACGTAAACCCAATTTTCTGTTTTATACAGTTGTCGTTGTGAATGGATGGAATTTTTCCAGAGGATGTTGCATCATCGATGATGATCGGCCTTTCATGTTTTATACTTGTCGTTATGAATGGATGTTATTGTTCTTGGGATAAGTTGCAGGTCAGCCTTGAATTTCAAGAACACGTATCCTTTCTCTGACACTAAATGATAAATGATGTTGAATCATCGATGATGATCGTCGTATTTCTTGGCATTTTTGGTTGTGGACTTCATGCACTGTATATGCTAATTCTTCGACGGATTAAGAATGGATAAAAGACTCTGCACCATTAATTATAATTTCAAATGCGTCACGGCGAGGCGGCCATGAAAATAGACTTTCAAGTTTGATTTTGCAATCTTTGAATGGAAGCCGATGGAATTAGACAGGCTAAGAGGCTCGAACCCCCGCTCTCTGTATTGAATTAGAGTGAGGCCGCCACAATGGAGGAAAGCCTGGGAAATCGGCCGAGTCACGGTGTTGTAATTGAATCGCGGAAGGCAATTTCCCGTATTGAATCGGAATTGGCATGGAAGATAGAAGCCATCGCAGCCCTTCCCAATCCCCCCGACCTGGATATCTCGCTCTGCCAGGCTGCCGAGGTTGGCTCAGCTCAGTCTCAATTCTTCCTTTTCTGAAATCTATTTGCACTTATTTGCAGTCTTAACAAATTGCTTTGATCATTTAATGCAGGCCGCAATGGAGGCCGAGACGAAGAGAATTGCAGAAGCAGATCAGTTATACAGCTTGCGGAGCTCTATCGAATGTACGATGACATTGTGAAGAAGCCGGCATCTCACATAAATCGTGAAGCCAATAGGTGAAGGATTGAAGTAATGGGCACTAAAAGGTAGGGTAAGTCGTTGTAGCCTTGAAGGTAGGAATGTACTGATAGCTCCAAAGATTGCTCGAAATGAACAAAAAGGTATCATGAGGTAATGGGTGAGTCATAGGGATGGGTAGATCATCTTTAAGGGATAGTCTATGAGAACTTAAAAGGGTTTCTAGTTATGAGTTGAAAACTATGGTTGAATATCTAGGGAAAGAAAGAAAGACACTTCTATCTTTAGAGTACATAGCAGAATTAGAGTACAAGTAAAAAGGATTCAAGGGACAAGGTAATAAAGGATATTCATTGATATTTCCAATAGATAAATATATAATCCCATTGGGAGAAAATTTGTCTTGAGTGGACAAGACAAGACTTCACATGAAATTACCCAATGAAGTGAAGAAAAGTGTCAGAAAATTGAGAAAGCCAATGTAAAGCTAGATATAATGACAATATATGCCATAATAATTATGGTTAACCTAGTATAAGGTGATGGAATGATATAAAGTACCCCATTTGAAGGTATTGGAAGGTTCTAGTAAGGTAAGGTTGGAACATAGTTTTCTAAGTGGAGGCAATGGCCAATATGATATATTGGTTGGAATTGTAATATGTTCAAGTGGGATTTGGTTGGAAATATTTTTAGTTCAAGGAATGGCAATGCACAAATGAGTAGAATGATAGTGCACGAGGCCAAAAGGATTTAGAGGGATTCAAGGATGGCTACATACAACACAAGAATCTGAAACATATATGTACTAGAGTGCATAATGGAAGTGATGCACAATGAAGCTAGGATGCATATACATTAGTAAGCATGAAGAGATTGAATTCTTAGTGCATATTGATGTTCATTAGTGCACGAACAAATCCATATACATGCATATGGCATGCTCATAGACTAAAAATAGTCTTATATTGTATGCGTGTGTGTAAAATAATGATGCTATGATAACTGAATATGACTAATGACAGATTCTATATCTAAGAAAGGTTCATAGCATGGCTGAAAGTGGCGATTTTTCTACTACATATGATAGCCATTCATATTAAGATAAATGTTGATGATAAGGATATTGATCAAGAGGTTGTTGAAGGGAGTCAGCGAGATTCTACAAAATTCCAGCTAATCAGGTAGCATCAAACAAATTGATAACAATCATGTAGATATCCATTTGGTTTATTATGATGCATAAAATAATGAAGGGAATTTAGATAAGATTTCCCTCAGTTAAACCTCAGTATTTTAAATTATGTGTCAAGGTAGAGGGCAAGAGTATACACATGATGTATAATGCTTGAATGCATTTACCTAGAATGTAGTGGTATGTTATGTTGGTTATGAGATCATAACCAAGGAATTTATGAGACATAGTTTTTTTATAGAAATGGATGCTAATAGAGATAGTCGTGTGCAGCCATGTTATGGTTGGGTATGGAAGAACTATAGTTCCATACAAGTGTGTAATGGTCTTCCCCTATATAGCTGATGTTTTGAATGCAACCTTTTTGCCGACACTGAAGAGAACTAAATTATTGTATTCATAGTGTTATGTATGGGTCAAAGAGGAAGGTATACAAATGGTTGAACAAGTAAATGGGGAAGATTTTGGATGATGCATTGAGGTGTTGGATAGAATTCCAACTCACCATGGTGGAATACATGACATAAATATGTGGTATTCCAAATTCAATGCAAGGATTCCTTGTGTAGATCTCGCCATGGGTATTGGCACAGTGGTTTATTTATTGGCAATGTTTGATTTCATTATAGCTTGGTATATTCATAATACATCATATGTGATAGTTTCATTCCATTTATTATTAATAATAGATGGAAGTGATTAATTTGCTGGTAAGATACAATTCTAAGATCATTTTATGAGCTTTTATAAGTGTTGCAATAAAATATAATGTGTATGATTATCGAAAATATATTTGGGTGAGTAAACATTGAGAGTATTGCAAGAAAAATAATATCATATATGGAAATTGTGTAATCTCATTGATAGGTGTTATATATACACTAGAAAGACACTAAACTACCCTCAATTAAATTGTCAACTCGGGGTAATTAAACTTAGAGTTGTAGCAAAATAGATGCCAAAGGTAGAAGGTGGTAGGAGTATGGTCTAACTAAGGAAGGTAGATATCTAAGGATAATCTACTAAAGAAAAACTATCTAATGAGCAAACCCTATTAAGCAATTGTTAACTAGGTAACCTAAGTATTCTATGGGCCAAGGATCGATAGATAATTCTAAGAAAGCAAGTAAAAACCCTATGTAAAGAAAACTAGTTCAACAGTAAGCAAAGACAAGCTACTAAGCATAATAAGCAAATGACGAAATCAAACTACTTTTAACTTGCCAACCTACATTCAATGAGCAACTACCCTATGAAAGAAATTAAATAAGCAAGTAAGCAAAAACACCTATCTAACCTATTAAAGCAAATAGACAAGTAAGCAAAGACACCTAACTAACCTACTAAGGCAAAGAAAAAGTAAGCAAAGACAACTATCTATCCTACTAAAGCAAGAGGACAGGTAAGCAAATACTTCTCATTGAAAAACTATCTAGCCTAAGAGGCAAGTGAACTAAATGCATAATGCAAAACTATTTCTAATGCGTGAAAAAAAATCTCAATGTTCGATGCAATGCATGAAAAGAAATCTATTCTATTGAAAGCAAAAAGACTACCAACTAAACTTATGAGAACAAGAAACTATCTCTCCTAATCTACGAAAGAAAGAAACTATCCTTAATCTATGAAACACTCAAATGTAATGCTGGTGGTTGTGTGAATGCCTTCGGTGGTGACAGATGATACCTTGATGATACTTGACAACAAAGGACAATTCCAACGGTATAAGTTCAATACTAATTTCAATGGAAAAATGAAAGGTGTGAAGTAAACAGTCGATTGAAAACTTAGCCATGATAAAAGTAATGTTAAATACCTTCCATATTCATATATAAACCATCAACAACATAATGAGATTTCATTGCATTTTAATCTATGAAAGGAAATTGCGTAAAGGAAAACTATGCTATGTCTATTCCAATCATTCAAGCTATGATGAATTAAAAACATAAATTAAACTATGATATCAAGAAGTAAATTGAAAATTACATTAACAAATAATGAAGAAAATGAAATCTATTCAAAACTGAAGTAAGCAAACTAAGAACGAGTATTAAATCTATCCATCCATCAACATCCCTGTCAAAGAAAACCCAAATTAAAACTATGTTCTATTCTAATTAAAACTCTGTTTTAAATTGGATTCTAAAATCATAAATAAAAGCACAATCTACTATCTAATTACACATGGGGTTAGTCTAGGGATTTGCAAATCCATTCCTAATCTACAAGATTAACTCATGTCAACACAGTTCATCATTCTAACCTGCAAAAGAGAGTCAGAGAAATTAACTTACAACAAACTAATTAACACAATAAAAATGCATGTACAAGAAATAAAGAAAACAACTAAACTATGGAATACATAAACAATAGAAAGACAGTGACCAGACTGCTAGTGGCCCCCCAAACAAGTCGTGGCTACTTCCTAAAAGCCAACCATGAACTCAACAACTATAATTCACCATGAAAACTCAAAAACGTATTTCTGGCATAATCTGGCAATGTAAAAACTCAAAACAGAGTAAAAACGTGTTTGTCCCTATCACACTGTTGTATATGATGCTTAACTTATGTATGAACACCTCAATGGTATTTATAACATTTACATGCCAAATGGTCAACCACAGGAGGTTCGAACCACCTCTAAAATTGACAAATTTCATTAATGGTGTCCTAACTGCCGAAACTGAGTGAGCCAATAATCGTCTTCTTTAGACAATTGAAATCGAGTTTTCTTGAGCTTAGTAGCTGGAGGGGGCGATCATGAAGAAAACCCATGTGCCCGATTTATCTATCATTGGTCGCCAATGCCATAACCTCCAACTCGCCTTGCGTTTTTGTGCAATACTGGGTGCCAGATCGAGTGCCAGATCAAGTGTCGGAACTAGAAACATGGTGCATTATGCCTCGTAACAGAAGAAAAACATGAATTAACTCTTGGAAATCATAGAACATGATGAATTACAATTGATTTGATCATTAAATATGAATTACACGTACCTTATGCCGATCATACCATTTTATCAAATTATCCAAAAATATCCTTCAAAAGATGAAAAACATATATATAAATATGGAAAAAGTGTATAATAATTGTCATGAAAATGATCATATCTTGAGCCCAACACCCATGAGGAGGACCAATTCCTGTTTCTACAAGAACCACACATTATGAGAAAGAATCTTATACCAACAAATTTTTTTTTCTTATGAATTAGATTTGAATTAATAAATGAAACTATTATGATGATATCTCATGATGATTGTATGCATGTAATACATATGAGATGATGGATATTGAAGTTGAAATCTCAAGAAGAAGGATAATTTTAGGACACTGGAACCCTATGATTTTCAGTAGATACAAATTTCCAATGGGAGACTAGTAGTGAGTTGGTGTTGTTTTTTCACAAGAACACCTTGGAAAATGATGGATCACTCGAGAGACTGTGTAGTAGAGAAGGGGATGCTTGATCCTAGAGGGTGAGTATAGAAAGGAAGGAGCAATGTAATAATGCATATATGGCATGGTGGCTGGAAACATGAGGGTACATCAACAAATAATAGTCACATGAATTCTTCCCCATGGTAGCTATTTGAAAAACACAATATCCATACAAATCAATATTGTTTGTGGTTACAACCTATTTTTCAATAAACATTATATTGTGGACTTAAGAACTCCCGTGAATAAGATAATTTTTATATGATAATGGCTATAACATGAATATTTTCATGAAGGTTGTATAGGAATCGCTGAAGAATGAAGAGATGAATCGAGTACTTGGAAGGAAGAGAGATAGAAGTAATTGGAGCTAAAGATCAAATGAATGGAACAATTAAAGTCTAGGTGAACATGTTCAGAAGAAAAAAAATGGAGTTGAAGGATGCAACGCAAGAGGCACATTTGCAACTGTTTGAGGGTTGGAGATTCCATTACCACAACTAAAGTCATGGAGCCACGCATTTGAGACTTCCTATCCGACCTTGTGCAAGAGCTCTGGAGGGAAGTGGCACAACCTAAGGGATTGTGATGCAAAGAAAGGGGGTACACTTCCTTGGGTTGTGCAGGTTGGGTGGAAAGAGAATATGTTGGTTGGAATTGTTGTGGGAATTGAAACATTGTGAAATTTGTTGTAATGAAAAATTCCTAAAGTTGCATCTCCAAGACTTCCTCGTTAGTTTGTGTTAGAGCCTTAGAGGTAAGTGGTACAAACTGAGGGATTGTACTCTCGAGAAGGGGCACACTTACTTGGTTTGTGAATATTGAGGGTAAATAGATATTGTCAGTTCGAACTACTGCAACAATGATGAATTGTGAAATCGTTATGTATGGTTTTGGGTCAAAGTGCCTATGTGTACATGTTTTGGGACGAAGTGCCTATATATATGTGTTTTAGGCCAAAGAGCATGTGCAATACAAGGTCCGAGATCATGTATGTTAGTTAAAGGCCATAGATATTAGCATTGTAATACGTATTTAAACCTATGCGATGTTGTGCACTGAGGAAAGTGGAAAAATAAGAAGGAGGGGACGTAGTTTTAATCCCCACAAATTATAATGTAAATGTGTAAATTTGATTTAGGCTAGTGAGTAGATATGTTTGGGATGAATATCCCATACTCATTAATATGGTTGAGGGCCGAAATATGCATTTTGTACATTGAAAATATTAATAAGAATAGTAATGGTTGGTTGTGATATGAGAGGGATGGTAATGACGTGGGGCTATGATTTCACAAGAGAGGGGGCTAAATGTGGGTCCAAGGGGTTACGCATTTCTATTAATCCAAGCCATTTCATTATAATGTTTATTCTCTTATAAATATCAAAAGAGATATTAAAGTAATTGAAGAGTAGTAGGTGGGAAATGTCAATTCACCAATTTATGATAGCATGGGCTAAGTACAACCACTTTTTGGGAAATGTGAGAGTTAACTTTCTTACATGAGAAGAAGAGAAAATTCCAGTTTCTTTTTTGGACAATTTTTACATGTTGGTTTTGGGCAACAAGAGGAGAAGTGAGTGTTAGAAAAGAGCACTAGTAGTGTCGTGTTTGAGAATAGTCATGAGGGGGGATGATTTTTGTGCCAAGAGCAAGGTTGTATGTTTGTATTTGATATTTCATTTGTATGTTTGTATTTGATATTTCATGTTGAGGAAATGTCTGAAGAGCTTTGAGAATGATGTTGTGAACACTCTTAGAGCAATTAAGAGTTCCTATAGTTCCCAACTATGAGATTCCTAGAAAACTAAGTAGATTGGAGCCATGGAGGGATGTGGTAAGGAACGAGGAACTACATGGAAAAGAAGCGAGATCATATTTCTTAGGTTGCATTGGTTGAGGGGAATAGAGTCGATGGATTGAAACTGCGAATGTAGTAGAACATATGTGTTTGAGCTAATGAATGTGGAGAGTGGACAACCAAGAGGGTCAGACCTCATTATGGACTCATAGCCTCAACTTAGGGGTGACATGTTGTTCAGAAAAATGAAACAACAACACTTATGGCTTGGAGGAACTAGAAGGACCGTGTCCTATATGTAACTAGTTGGTAACTAACAATTAAAAGATAAATTTGTTGTTGTATTTATTTATGTTTATTCTTTCGCATAAATCTTATGTTTGCTGGGTATACATACATTCATGATTTTTATTATGTTGTGAGATGCATTCATAGTTTGTATTATGTTATATATGAACAAAAATTCAACTTTAAGTATTTTACAAATGTCTTAAATCTTTTCAGTAATAAACCATTTATATAACTGGATATCTTTTAATTTTTTTGAATTTTATCATTAATAAATAGCTATCATTATCATTATTATTATCTTTTCAGTAATAAATCATTTATATAATTGGGTATCTTTTAATTTTTTTTGAATTTTATCATTAATAAATAGTTATCATTATCATTATTTTTATGATTAAAAATGATTATAACTTGGTATCTTTTAATTTTTTGAATTTCATCATTAATAAATAGCTATCATTATTATTATGATGATGGTTATGATAATAACTCTTATTTTATTCTTAATGTTATTATTATAATTTTAATAAAATATAATTATATTAATAAGAAATATCAATTATATCTTTTTAAAATTCAAATATTGGAACCACGTTTCATGAAAATTTTATAATTTAACTTTCAAAATCACAAAGTTCTCTAGTATCTAAACTTTTTAATAAATTATACTCTTACAGTATGTTTTGCATCATTGTACTACTTATTGAAGGTAGGTATTGTGTCTTCTTCATAATCAATGTCGTCAAATAATTGTGTAAACTAATATTTTGTTTGTTCACTATGGTATTATTCGGCGTATAAATAATGGCAACAGAAAAAATAACGTAAACCCAATTTTCTGTTTTATACAGTTGTCGTTGTGAATGGATGGAATTTTTCCAGAGGATGCTGCTTCATCGATGATGATCATGTTTTATACTTGTCGTTATGAATGGATGTAATTGTTCTTGGGATAAGTTGCAGGTCAGCCTTGAATTTCAAGAACACGTATCCTTTCTCTGACACTAAATGATAAATGATGTTGAAACATCGATGATGATCGGCGTATTTCTTGGCATTTTTGGTTGTGGACTTCATGCACTGTATATGCTAATTCTCCGACGGATTAAGAATGGATAAAAGACTCTGCACCATTAATTATAATTTCAAATGCGTCACGGCGAGGCGGCCATGAAAATAGACTTTCAAGTTTGATTTTGCAATCTTTGAATGTAAGCCGATGGAATTAGAGAGGCTAAGAGGCTCGAACCCCCGCTCTCTGTATTGAATTAGAGTGAGGCCGCCACAATGGAGGAAAGCCTGGGAAATCGGCCGAGTCACGGTGTTGTAATTGAATCGCGGAAGGCAATTTCCCGTATTGAATCGGAATTGGCATGGAAGATAGAAGCCATCGCAGCCCTCCCCAATCCCCCCGACCTGGATATCTCGGTGTGCCAGGCTGCCAAGGTTTGCTCAGCTCAGATTCAATTCTTCCTTTTCTGAAATCTATTTGCACTTATTTGCAGTCTTAACAAATTGCTTTGATTAATTAATGCAGGCCGCAATGGAGGCCGAGACGAAGAGAATTGCAGAAGCAGAAAAGGCTCCGCACAGATCAGTTATACAGCTTGCGGAGCTCTATCGAATGTACGACGACATTGTGAAGAAGCCGGCATCTGCCATCGTCGAGGAGCCTGAGAACCGACCAATCTCGAGAGCCAAAGCTGATCTTCATGGAAATACGAGGCTAGACCTTGAACAGCTTCTGCAAGAACTAAGAGGCCTTATACTCTTTGACGTGCCAGACTCTGCACAGAATCTCTCGGCCATCGCAAAACTCGACCTTTCTAATAACAGCATTAAGGTAATGCAGTGTTCTATATGATTGATTACAGGAAATATGAAACATTTTAGAGTTTGCTAATAACATTAATTTCGTGCAGTGCCTGCCCGAATCCATGACAAGTCTGGTGAATTTGAGAACCCTCGACGTCCATTCGAACCAGCTCACATCGCTACCCAATTCCATGGGACGGCTGCCTAATCTCAAAGTCCTCAACATTTCTGGAAATTTCTTCGCCGAATTGCCACAAAGTGTTCAAGATTGCGGGTAAAATTCCATCTCGAACCCTTAATTTCTTCCGCAAACATTTAATTCTGCGCTGTTTGATCAATTGTAAGATTTTTCTGCTAACGTATTACAAATCAAATTTATCAGTTCGCTGGAAGAGCTGATCGCGGATTTCAATAAGCTACAGCTGCTGCCGGAATCTTTGGGATTCAAACTGCTTAACCTCCGAAAGCTTTCTGTTCATTCCAACAAAATTTCTAATCTCCCTCTCTCCATCTCCCGCATGACGTCTCTGAGAGTTCTGGACGTTCATATGAACAAGCTTAGATCTCTACCCGAAGATATTGAAAACCTTGTAAACCTTCAAATCCTTAACGTTAGTTGCAATTTTGATTCTTTTAAAGAATTGCCGGATTCGATCTGTGGGCTGACTGCACTCGTTGCATTAGACGTGAGTTATAACCAGATTAAAACCCTGCCCGATTTAATTGGATGCCTCGTGGAGTTGAAACGGCTAAATCTGGAGGGGAATCCACTAATTCTACCACCGCCAGACATAGTTAGAAATGGCGTCGAAGCTGTCAGGAATTACATGAGAAATCGAGCCACCCGGAATCTCCTGCCACCTAGCTCTTCATGTCTGGGTGCCAAACTGCCACGTAGGTGGCACATGTGGAGTCCTAAAAGGTGATGACGTGGATCGAATACGGATCTGAAGAAGACGGTTTCTCGCCACCCAATTTCCAGTAGCTCGCATCAGCTCCGCGACACAGTCCCCACCATAACAAGAACAACTAATGTCACTATTTTATTGGTGTGCTTCTTAATTTCTCCACCCTAGTACCATATAAAACGCTAAATTATTCGTTATTTAACTATTTATCCTCTCCAAATATATGATGTTTTTTATGTTATAAAGTCTTGGAGTTGCAGATTTATGAATGTTTAAATCAATAAAAAAGGAAAAAAAGGGAGAGGTCTTTGTTTTCCATGGTTATTTCATTAGATATTTACGTCGAAAGGCGTATACCTATTGACAATGGATAGATTTAATAGGGGTTTAGTGCTTAATAAGTTTTTTATGGACAGGATTCAATATGACTGGAATATTCTTAGTAGTCACACAAAATAAATGGCTGTGTGATTTCAATCATTAACTTCCTAGCTATTATAAAGACATCCGTTTATGTGTTTACTTTTTTACATTTACCTAATCATATTTAAAAATCACTTTGATAGCTAATTGATTGCCACTTAAGTGATTAACAAAAATTAAAATATTAACACCAGATAAATGAAGCACAATCGTTTATTTGTTAATAACAATAAAATTTAATATATTCTTTTAAGGATTTTTTTCATCTTATCAATCTTTCGATGTTGATCAACCACAATTATGTGACTCTGCTAATTTTTATTACTATTCATAAATTATATAGCAATTTTAAAAACTATTTTAAAAATTAAATGTTTATTCAAGAAACGTGATCTCATTTTAATAATTTCAAAACAGTTTTCACGTTTTATAACCGATTGAGAGGATTTTTAGAAGCCAAAGATAAAATACACTCTTAATGTTTTTTTAACCTTATATATTTATTTGGATTAAATTTATAATTTTTTTATCAAGATAATTAATTTAAAAATAATTTAGTGAATCATGGATGTTATGTTGTTTAAAAAAACGTATTTACATAGATATATAATTTAACAGATAGAAAAGCATGTAGTTTGCAATTTGTGTACACTATTATAAAAAGATGATATTAACAAAATTGGATAAATTTATAATCAATATTGTGTTACATGTGTTTGTGTTACATGTGTTGTATTTTATGGATTTTATTCTATTTTGTATTTTATGTTTTACATCATGTGCCTGTATGTGAATTCCTCCTTGTCTAATTGAATGTGTTCCGACTTTCAACATTATATGAAGAAAATTTAGAACAAAATATATGAGATCTACTTGGTTGTAATTGGATGAGGAACTTTTGTGCACACTAAAGTAGTGACAGGTTTATAGTGATAGGTTTATATAGGTATTGTAAAATTTGTATTTAGAAGTATATATATATTTTTGTTTTAAAGAAGGTTGAAAATCTAAAATGTTTTTTATTTTTTATCTTTAAGTTATTATAGTTTATAAAGTTTGGGATGGTTTAAATTGATCCTATTATGAAAGATAAGTTAGGATGGAAGTTTTATCTTGAAAGTATTTTCTCGTTGATTCTTCAAACACATTGTATTATAGAGTTTTGAGGCATTAATTACAGGTATACATAGGAACTTCCCATTATACATCACACAATAGACTCATATTACCAATCAAATAAGCTATATTAAAACCATTGAAATTTCCATTCCAAAAGAAAATCAATACCCACTTAGGTACAACATTCTCATAAGGTGAAATTTCTTCAATAATAACACCAAAGAGAGAGTTCATTTTTTCTTTCGATATGTAACGTAAGTTGAAACCTCTTTACTATGACTACCCATGATCATAATTAATGCAAGCAATCATATCAAACTAACTAACTTTGATAAATTTCTTTAGAATGCATGCATGCAACACTTGATATCAAGAAACAAGCATGTTTGTATGTCACAAGGAATGGATAGGGACATCATGAACAAGGTAACAAGATGACAATATAAGGAAAAAACTTAATGACAGTCATTTTACATATAGAATTCAAATTTCCTTTATCCACTATTACTCCCTTTACCACTTGTTATTATATGAAATAGTCACAACATAAATTAATTTGAAATCATCCATGTTTGGCTCCACACATTAAATCATTACAATATTGTTCATTCATCAAGCTCAACTACAAGCATCCTAAACCAAGCATTAATATAATAAAATTATTGAAGACTACAAATATGCCAAACATGCTCATCCCTATACTTCACTTCAATGCCATTAAACAACATGTACAATCCACTACTCAACCCATCATAGCCTTGACTTGATACTATCAAAGGAAAACAATACAAGAATCATATGCATGCCATGTGAGTGCTAGTTATCAAACCACTTAATTACCATAACCAAACCATATGAAAATGCTCCCAGTAAAGTTGAGTTGAGTCATAGTTAATTATATTGAACAGAGGTTCTAGTTATTAAACCACTTAATTACCATAACCAAACCAGATGAAAATGCTCCTAATAGAGTTGAGTTGAGTCATAGTTAATTCAAATACTTAAAAAAGGAATTGAAAGGAAGGGCTAGAGATGAGTCATATTAAATTCAAATACTCCAAAGATAAATTGAAAGGAAGGGCTCTATAACCTTTCATTCCCCTTAAACCACATCAATGAACGTGAGGGTTTGACTAAGGTTGCAACCCAAAAAGCAAGTCAAGGAATATTGTATATATAGAGCATGCATGGTTGGGATCTTGGGTTGAGGCTTCATTGAGAGATTGTATATAATTGAGGAATAGCATGCATGTAAAAATAACACTAAGACTTGAAAGAATGCAAGAGGTCAAACAAACTTTCGTCTCTGCATGTAGGGTCTATCACCACAAGTAGAAAATGAAACTAATAATAAGAGTTTGAAACCATAAGGGGAAAGTGAGATATTATTTAGTGGATGAAAGGAAACACAAAAACACCTATTACCACTTTAATCAAGCATACAAAAAACATAAAAAATGAAGGAGGTTAATGAGTTGTTTGGGCCTACCTTCATTCCATCACAACTATAGTATTGGGCTTGCCACTTTTCCATCAATTTTCATTATCAAAATCCATGGATGTTTCTGTCAAATTGATTCCCAAATGCACTATGCAAGATCTCAAGATATGTCATCAATATTTTCTCTCGTCCATAGAGGATACACACACAAAATCAATGAATGATATACAATATAGAATATATAAACCAAACTCCCAATCCCTCAAAGAAAAAATGGACTTAGTGATGTCTTATCTGAACCACAGAGGAGAATATTCATAGAATACTCAACTTTGAAGGAGGAGTTGCAAAGGTAAACTCAATAACAAACTAGTTGAAATGGCAAGTGCAAAAGTAAAGCACAAGGTAGGGAAAATGTAATGTAAAACCTAAATATAAATTGTATCTATCGTATTTGACCATAGGGATAAACATGCAAGCCACAAAATGCCCTATTAATTTGATGTTGAAAGGCCTATATGGGATGGTGGATATGGCACCATATGAACAAAGTATTTTCCGTATCAAATTCCAATATGATCAATAGGGTGGTAGGTGAATTTGTATAGATTTATTTCCAAGGTTCATACCTTGCATATGTTTTGGAACATGTGTTCATATACACCAAGGTTTTGTGTAGCCAAAACCATAATTTAGAGCTTGTCATGTATTTGTGTTCGTTGTATGCAACTTAAGCATAATCAGACTTACTAAGCCAAGCACAAATATGCTAGCAATTTATAACTTGATTTCACCTTTCACAACTTGCTTTTACATTTGATCACAAACTAAGAATGTGTGATTTGGTTGTAAGTATCAAGATGAGCTATATAAACCATGGAAAATATCCACACCACTACATTCATTTCTAAATAATCCACCTACATACAATATAATCATGTGTATCTCATGCCATTGACAATATGCATATGTGATTAAACACATAATAAAAATAATGTTTTGTGAAACATGTCATCATTTCTAACAAAATCTAACATCCAAAAACACAATCACATGCATGAAATACCTCCATAATCAATATCAACACATCAACGACACCATAAGGTGAACCATGGATAAAAATTCATTAGAAAATGGAATGAACATAAATGGATTATCAATAAACAACTTGTATATATGTCTTCCATATAGTGCATACTATGCAGATTCTCTAGAGTGCTTAATAGGAGTTTCAATTAAATGATTGTAAACCAAGGTGATATCATGGCTTCTTATACTCATAATTTTTTTTTTATAAATTTTGATAGAAAAATTCAATATGATTCAATGTTTGCAAACATTGAATGATATAAGATGTTTGGACATGTAGGAATATTGTAGCGAACAAACATGAAAAATTAGATAATAGAAATGGGTTAGGTATAAGTATTCAAATTCATCTCTAAAAAAGGAATAAAATGAAAAAAGTTGATCTTTTATATATATATATATATATATATATCGATGAAGAAAATGGATCATATATAAAAACTAGAAAACCTAAATAATTTTTTCAAACATTCAAACTTTCCCATGTTTGGAACCCCTAAACAATTGTACTTTTATTCTACCATATGAATAGTCATGTCATTAAACTAACAACAACAACCATGTTAAAGATAATAAAAAAAATTGTATAAGTAAAATGGAGTAGAAAACATTGTTGAGCTCCCCTTACATTGTACATGCATCATTTTGGAAAACCATACAATAATTAAAAATGAATGCAATGCACTTAAACTAATAATTCTAAAACAAAAATGTTGAAACAATAAATGAATATAAAATGATTCAAATAAATAAATAAATAACTATGTATAAGTAAAATGGAGTAGAAAACATTGTTGAGCTCCCCTTACATTTTACATGTATCATTTTGGAAAACTATATAATGATTAAAAATGAATGCAATGCACCTAAACTATTAATTCTAAAACAAAAATGTTGAAACAATAAATGGATATAAAATGATTCAAATAAATAAATAAATAAATAACTCTAACAAAAGGTCTAAAATAAAACCAAAATATAATTGTAAAATAAAAATATTAATTAGTTAATATATATATATATATATATATATATATATATATAATTTACTTATTTATTAGTTTGTTTGTTCTATATACAAGTCACTTCCCTAGAGTAAGAGTATATACCCATTTACTGTGTTTAAAAATAATCTCTTTTTAGCTTTCATTTAATTTCAAGGAATTGTTCTTCAAATTCTAAACATCATTAAAGGGTATTAGCCATAGATTTTGGAATTTCGTAAGCTAATCTTTTTCTTCATGAGAATAATTTCAAATCAAGGCTCTCTCGAAGAAATTAAATGGTTTGTCCTATTTTTTAACTATACTATGTATTTTCCTATGATTATATGCTACAAAATCACATCTAATTTATTGGATCGTTGTCCAATTCCTCTAAGATTATATGCTACAAAATCACATCTAATTTATTGGATCATTGTCCAATTCCTCTATCTTGAATGTTAAACAATAAGTGGAAATTTCCAAATTTAGTAGAGATAATTTCCTTTTGCCAATAAACTAATATGCAGAATTTCTTTCTAGTACTAATCTTAATTGTTATCCTATCATCCCACAAGGCATATGTTGGCTGCAAATTCCATTGATGAGGATTTCCACTAGTAATGCACTTAATGATCTTAATAACATTCTTACTGATAGACTCAAGAAATCCATTCCCTTGATATTAATATGGGGAAAAAGTTATGTAAAGTATATTCTATAGTTCAGAAATACTTGAAACTTCTTTTGATAGAAAGAAACCATCATTGTAAATAAAAAAATTTAAGCTGGAAACCAGTGCACAAAGAGATATGTTCTCTGAGAAAGGACACAACTTGTTGTTCCTTAGCACTCTTTAATGAGATGATTTTAGGCCATCTAGTGAAATAGTTAGTAGCAGTAGGGATATTGACATGATCAATATAATGTGGTGGAAGAATATAATGAGGTGGAAGAATAGGACCTATGAAATATATTCTACACTTGGAAAAGGGAAAATAAGTTGTCATTAGGTTTTATGGCATAGCTGAAAACTTATACTAGATGGTAGTGATCATACAAACTCACAAATATAAAGGAATAATGAAATAAGGAGGGATATTAAAATCAATAGCACATAATTTTATTTCAAGTATCTTTAGTATTGAAATTTCCATGGGTATGGAAATGGAAATGAGCACCATCATGAAACTACTAGACGATGGATTTTTCTTGGGATTTACCAACACACTAGAAAAACACGCCATTAATATGCTTGTAGAAAAAACAATTCCTTAGAATGACATACTTGGTACTTTCTTGTCTTAGTCTCCTCTTCTCATTGGATTATAAATGGGTAGTCAATTCTTGGATTTAGAGATTAAAGATGATGTCCTAGCACCAAGGGTCAATAGTCTCATCATAATTAATATTAGAAAATTATTCAAGCCCAAAAACAACAAGCAGTGAATCTTCGTCCTTTTGGATGCTAGATTTTTCATCATGAAATTTTTAATCCAATAGGGGATCTAATTCCCTACATCAAATTATACTGATATTAACCATAATTTCTAGGTCAAATTCCTTGATATTGGAAATCCAATTTGCCATTTTTCTCTATGCCAAAGTTTATGGAAACACATATCTAGTGACAAGAAGAGGGACTTAATTAATTGTGTTTTCCTAACGCATAATGTCTAAACTTATTCAAAGCAACCACAAGTGCTAAAACATGATTTTTTATGAAAGGTTACTCAACTTCATTTTCTATCAAACTTTGGCTCATAAAAGCCACTAGTCCTTCAAAATTTTCAATTTCAAGTTGCACTATGATGGATAAAATAGATAGGTTTATAACATTAGTATACATCGGAAAATATCTTTCAAAATTGGAATTAGCCAAGTCAAGGGAAAAGGTAATAAAATTATTGGTAGATTGAAAAGATTCTTGGGAACATTTATCCTAGTTGAAATTTCTATCCTTTCTTAGCAGGGAATGTACATGCCTGATTATTTGAGAAAAATGTGGTGCAAACCTACAAACAAAGTTAATTTTTCCCATAAAGATTGAATGGAGTTATTAAAGGTAGGATCCTATTTTGGATTGGTTGTAACCTGATATGAAACAAATAAAAAGAGCTACAAATAATCGAAGAGAAATAAATTTAGAAAAGATCGATGGTTTCTAAAGACACTGTTATAGAACTTAAGCACAACACATTGTGATCAAAATATCACAATGCATGTTGGACATAATGAATTGCATTACACACATAAGATAATGACCCATCATGTCTTTTATTTATAGTCTCAATATCTAACCAAATTCCTATAAATCAGGAAGATCTTGTCTACATACAACTATCGATGGTAAGAGTTGACTCCATCAAATCCTCATTGTCTAGTCAGCTTGTCAAGGTTGCTCGACCTTACCATTCATGTGTCCAAATTTTATTTGATTACTTTTCTAGTCAAACCATTGACCAAATGTATTTGAATTCTATTCTATTGTCTGAACAACCTGCTAGTTGACTGCTCGATCAAATGATGTAGAATTCTCATTGATCGCTCGACCGATTGTTTCCAGCTATTGGTTGAACACTCGAATAAATAATACCAAGAGAAGTTTGATGAACCATCATAGCTTGAGGTTCCAACATTCCCCCCTCAACAAACAAAATTGGATATTCACGAGGTGAAATTAAGTGAACAGGAAAAACCCTCATAATTGTAGCTTCCTAAATCCCAATCATAGAAAAAATCTTAATAAAATTATCCGTAGACAAAGTTTTGGTAACGACATCATAAATATTATCATATATGTTGTAGTATACAAGAGTGACAACTTTATGATTGCCTAACTATCTCAAATAGTGAGCATGGAGCTCAATTTGCTTCATTTTATTGTGTGCAACATGATTGTCAGCAACTTCAATCACACTCTGATTGTCAAAGTAGAGTGTAGTTGAGGTTTATACAAGAAAACCAAGTTCACCCAAGATATGGATAATCCATACTGTCTTTGTTCCCGTATGAACGATGTCGTGATATTATTCTTATGTAGTCAAAAAAGAGAATACCTTTTGTCTCTTGCACGACCAAACCAATGGTCCAATCTTAAAGAGAAACACGTAGACAAAGGTGGAATTCTTATGATCATTGTCTCCTACCTAGTCGAAGTTAGTGAATACAACCAATGGATCTGAACTTTGACAATATTTGATACCAATATGAGTGTTACGGTTGAGATAACGAGCAATCCTTTTTAGATCTTTCTACTTGCTTTCTCCAGGGTATTGCATAGAATAGTAAACCATACTAACAACAAAGGAAATGTCAAGTATATTGTGAGTGAGATGAAAAAGACTATCGACCAGTTTTCGATAAAGAGTATCATCGACATTAGGATACTGACAACTTTTACTTAGCTTAACTCTAAACTAAAAATGAGTAGCACATGGATTACATTCTTCCACCTTAAAATGTGTCAAGAGATCAATTTCATATTTTTATTGAAATGAAAAATCCGTTAGAAAATGGAAATACAAGAAGACCCAAAAAATAGTGCAAAATACCAAGATCTGTCATATCAAACTAGTTAGTAAGTTGTTTCATCAATCTAAGAATGAGATCTATGTTATTGCTAGTTATGACAAGGTCATAAACATATAAAAAATAATCAAGGCATTTCCATGAGTATGGAGTATGTTAAATCCTATTTCTACACCTCTTCCTTCTTTTCCTCCATCAACCCATCCATTTGTCAACCTAATTCTTGCTTAGTTTATTTTTAATGGTGTGTTGAGTCATTTTGATATGTTTTCATCTTCCTGTTGATTTTTCATCATTTACTTTCTTTTTATAATGTTAATACATGTTATGGTTTGAATTGAATAAGAAACATCACCGTGGTTATGTCATTAGTGGGTTGCTATCAGGTTAACCTAGGCCTTTGATGAAAAAGGAAATTAATTTCAAAAATGTGCCTATTCTTGCAAGCAACATAAAATGCATTGTTTTGTTCGTTTTAAAGTTCATAAAAATTTAAAAATTTGAATTAAGTTGTGTTGTTGTCACGCATGTGTGTACATGTCCCTAAGTACTCGATATCACATAGGTTACCACCAGTTTAACCATCATTACAGACTTCATGCTAAGGGTCATGCAGGTTTGCGCCTTAAACTGTTATTATCACGAGATCATGTGTAATAATTACTACAGGTGGTAAAGGAACCAAAAACAACACATACATTTGGCCATCACTTCCATAGAAGCAGATAGAAAGCAATGTTTTCTCCTTGAGAGTGTTGGCAATTGAACAAAACAGAGCCAAATGGGCTCAAACTATTTAAAGCCAATCCAGAAATATGAGACATTTTCATCAGAGAAAAATGGTTTGATTTCATTTTCACATTCAATGGGCATCACACATGAGTGGCCTTTCTCTTTGCACATAATTTCAATGTGTTTCAGACCCAACTCAGGAAGACCATCATTCATATTAAAGAGCATTTTATTGTTGGGGCATGCACTCTCTCGGTTAGTGGGGAGAGATGGTTCAAAAAGGGAAAATTTCCAACTGAGGTATGTAACAAATTCTTGGTGGTAGAACACCAAAACCCTAATTGGAGTCCGAGAATATCGATTATGTGGATTAAAGAAGAGTGGAGGGGAATTATCACTGCATTACAAATGTATATAATAGGAGAAGGTCATTTCTCGATTGTTCATTGTTATCTCCTTTGTTTCCTTATGCACTTAGATGGTGACAAGGAGTTAAACCTGCATTTTTATTTGCTTAAAAGTTTAATGAAAATGTCTAAAATGGTCTAGAGTCACCCTGAATCTTCTCATAGAAGTTTATATCACTAGGGTTTCACTAAAATTTTGGTTCTCTTTGCTTTAAATGAAATGGAAATTCCTTGGAAGTATTTTTTGCAGTCTGTAG
The DNA here is from genome assembly GCA_032191745.1 of Picea mariana. Taxonomy (NCBI): domain Eukaryota; kingdom Viridiplantae; phylum Streptophyta; class Pinopsida; order Pinales; family Pinaceae; genus Picea; species Picea mariana. Next base: position 78,091 of record JASDQU010242435.1, on the reverse strand, counting down.
GGTTACAGGAAGAAGGACATGGAACAAATTAGCAACAGAAGGAACAAGAAGTTGATCGAGAGTAAACAGAGAAAAAGGATGAGGGTAATAAAGAAATTAGGGTTTCTCCTTAAACCTAGGTGCTCATCAAAAGATACCCACCAAACTAGAAATAAAAATAATACACCAAAAAAGGGGGGAACCCGATCTAAAATGGCCAGGTCAATTACTCCAACCAAAGAGGAGATCAATCGAAGGAAGTTAAGATCCTCTACAAGAAAACAAAGAGAGATGGAGAGTGGAAAAGTGTATGTAAAGAATTATATCATTCAGGGAGGAGAACAAGCCAGTCCAATAGGTCCACTGTCACCTCAACATTATGAAGACGAGCTTGTGACCACTACCATGCAGCAAGATAAAACTCCTAGGACAAAAACAAGTAGGCAGAAGAAAGTTAAACAACCTAGTACTGATATAATTACTACATAATTTGTACTTGTAGAAACTTTGATTAAGGAATCCCCTAAGGCCAAATGAATTAGAGAGAGGAAAGTGAGCCAGCTCCCTGAAATTCCCAGTAAACCTAATAGAAAAATGATGCTCACAAATCAATTGAGATTGAATTCCAAGGAAATGTTTAATCCATCCTTAAACGAGAAACAACCCATAGTAATTGAGGATGAGGACACTGAACAAGACATCTTCGGATTTTCCAACATAGATGAGATGGATATACACACATTCAAAAGGGATGACATGGGATAAGGCAGGAAAAAACATAATAAATGGGAGACCTTAGGGATAAAGTATGTTTCTGTAAAAATAGAGTACCCTGCAAATATGGAATTAGAACAAAATGTAATGGACTTTGGTCTAGATCCTGAGCATGACTATGATGACATAACTCCATATGAAAAACTAGTTCCCGAGCATGTTCCACATGAGGCCAAACCAGAAAGAAATGGAAAAATATTGAAGATGTAGGAACTTGTGAGGGAAGTACCTAAAACAATTCTGAGATAACACCTAGATATGAAATGAGGCCAAGGAAATCAAAGTTTTCCATTGACCTCAACAATCCGATTACAGAGGAAGAAGATGGGATAAAGGATGGAAGCAAGGTAAAGGCATTGATCAAACCAAAGGTTGAAGCTGATAGGGATATAGATGACAACCACCAAGTACAAGTTCTAAAGAAACAAATTCATAGTCTACAATAGCAGAAACAAGATCTTGAAATGCAGCATACTAAGCTACAGAAAATGTACCAGAAATTGCAAAAGAAGCATTAGAAAAAATGCATGTTCTTGAAAGAGATAATCTAAGAGGTCTACTATTGTCGAAGGAGAAAGGATTTGAGACTTATGCCAACTCATCCACTTGTATTCCTGATTGGTCTTCAGTTTTAGTGTATGTAGGCATCAATGCATAGTCAACTTTCAACTAGAACTTTTGAAGACTCTGTTATGGAGTTGTTCCACTTCAGTTATCATCTTTACTTATAGTTGCACTTATAGAGTTTTGTTGTTTTAGTTAAATATATTGCTGCCAATTGTAATCAATTGTTATTTTATTTTTTTCTATGAACCATATTTTTGTTAAGGTCAAATTGAAGTGAATTCATGAACTGATACTTCAAACCAAATTCACTCAAGTCAAAGAAATTTTTACAAATTGTAATTAAGGAGTGGAAGTCAAGTTGGATATAGGGGATATAGTTGTGATGTAAGGTTGAAATTTAGAGTTATATCTTAGATAGGTGGTAGAACCATATTTGGAAAAAGATAAATATATAGGTTTTTGAAGATAAGGGTGTTTAGTTTTTGGGAGTTCAAGCATCAGGATTGTGGTTGGGCATTGAAGCATAAGACTGTAAATTTTCCTACCTATTGAATATAAGTTTTGGTGACATATTTTGTTTTCTTATCAAATATTTTGTGTGTTATTATTCTTATCTAGATGAAAGTTGGATATGTATGCAATGTGTAGTTTCTTTTCCTCTCATATATTGTCTCAATGAACTATTTATTCCTATGCAACATGATTTCAACTATCGCTTTCAATTAATAATTTATTGTAAGACAACCTTGTTTGGATGTTTATTGTCAAGATACATGTTTTAGATATGGAATATCATTTCAAATCTTAAATTTCATACAACAATAAACAAATTGTATGCTTTATTGTATTTCATTGTTTTACTCTTCATATCTTTACATGCTCACAAATTTGCATGCCACCAACTAAGGGAAACCTTACAATGATATTTTTGAACAATCAAACCAGGTCTCTACCCTTGGAAACCTATCTCTCAGCTAACCAACAAAATTAATTCATAAAAAAACCCATCATTCCAAAACTTGAGGTTCCCTAGCTCTTCCCTTTAGCATTCAGGTGCAGACCTTAGGCCCAATAGAGTACATATAAATTATGATCAGATTCATAACATTTGAAACCAATATGAAGAAAGAAATTGATGATATTATCATATCAATCTCTGAGATCATGCTTCAAACCATAAATATTCTTTGGAAGTTGAAAAACAAGGTTAGAATATGTCACAACACTAGGAGGTTGTTCCATGAAAATTTCTTTAGATAGGTCACCATGAAGAAAGGAAATATTCACATCCATTTGGTGGATCTACCATCCAAAACAAGAAATAAGGGATTAGTCGAACAAAATTAATCTTTGCAATGGGGGGAAAGGTCCCATTGTAGTTGATTCCTTCTCGTTGAGAAAAGAATTTCACAACCAAGTTATATTTATGACACTCAAAAACATATTCATAGGTAAATTTGGTCTTATAGACCCATCAAAATTTCCTAATGTTCTTACCTTGAGGCCGGGGAACTAAGTCCCAAGTTTGATTCCTCAGAGGAGAATCCATATCAGTCTACATGTCCTAATCTCGTTCATGTTTTTCTTGTGCATCTAAGTAGGTAATAGGATCACAAGTTTGAATAACATGAGTCATCAAAGAAATGATGGCATGCTTCTTATAACTATGATTTTTTTGGCCTAAAGTAATATCATCGACATCAGGAGAAACAATTTTAATCATCTCAATAGCCTATCTAGGTAGACAATAAATGGGTGAAATTATATCCACTATAGAAGGTCGATCAAAAGTGAGAATAGTTTCAGTCAAAGGAGATGGAGGACTACTCAAAAGAGAATTTGAATGACTAGTCGACTCGAGAGTCGATGGCCCAACTGAAACAAGAATAGGGTTTGACTGTCCAGTTGGAGGACTGAAAAATGGAATAGGAGAACCATTGTCAGAGACAGAATGAAAGGGACCATCCTATAGTCAACCAGACGAGTTATTTAACAACTTAAGTCATGAATACTTCTCATCAAACCATACATTTATTCTAATAGTGCTATGTCATCTAAAGGGGTCAAACACTTGATAGGATTTAGACTATTCAGAGTATCCCATCATGATGCAAGCATGACTCTTTGCATCTAATTTTTTTATGCAATCATAAAAAATGTGAGCCCAAGAAATACATCAAAATATGGAGAGGTGTCTGATAAAGGGATTTCTTCCACACCATCATTCGACTAGAGTCATAGAAAGAATGAATCGAGTAGAAATATGATTCAACATATATTTTTCACAATAAATAGCTTCATCCTAGAAGCAAGGTGGCAATTCCTTGGCCTACAAAATGCATCTACCCATTTTGATGAACATCTAATTCTTGCATTCTGCAATGTCATTTTGTTGAGGGGTATGGGGAACTGACCACTGCCAACCAATACCAGAATGAACAAGGTATTCTTTAAAATTTTGATTCACATACTCACCACCATTGTCTAATCTCAGGAACTTGATAGGTCGGCCACATTAATTTTTAGCAAAGGCCCTAAATTCTCTGGACTTTTGAAATACATGATCATTTTTTTCATGAAATAAACCCAAGTGAAATGAGAGAGATCATCAATAAGGGTCAAAATATACCTTGCACCTTCCAAGGAAGGTAGATTGATGCAACAAAGATCACTTTGAACTAGATACAAGGGGTTCGGTTCTCACCATGTTTTGCTAGAGTCAAAGGGTGTTTGATGATTCTTTCTCAGCACACAACCTCTACAGACTCTAGTAGGGGGAAAAACTTTAGGTAGACCAAAAAACATATTATGTGTTTCCATTGACTGGAGACTTTGAAAATTTATGTTTATGAGTCATTCATGCGAAATTTGAATTCATTCATTAGTGTGAGAAATAAGAACAGTTGGTTCAAAGTTGGGTCAAGTTGAGTTGAAAACATTATACAAACTTTGTTTGTGGTTGATGCACCATTGTAAACAATCGACTGACCTTTATTCAAATATTTGACAAAGAAATGTTCAGGCCAAAACTCCACAATCTTACTTATTTATGTTAATTCAAAAACCGATAGAAAATTTGAATTGAGATTCATCACATGATAGACGCCAACAATATTTCCATGTTGACGAGAAACACCACCATGACTAACAATTTATAGAGAAATGTCATCAACAATGTAGATCTTTTTATGTAAAAATTTATCCAAGGATGCGAACAATGAAGCATCCTTATCCATATGGTGAGTGCATCAAGAATCAACTACCCATTCATTATGAGAAAGAAAAGTTGGAGAATTGTTTACTTGGAAGGTGAAATTATTAGTAGGGGAAAAAACAACATACACATATCCTTCAAGTCACTTGACCTTATCCTCTAAATCATCTCTCTTCTTGTAGCAATATTTCTCCACATGTCCAGTCTTTCCACAATGCTGACATGTATTCCTCTTTTGATTCTTCCAAGGTCCTTTACGTTTCTAGTCAAGGTATTCCAGTATTTGTATAGGGGTATCGAATTGTCCTCTTTCCTTATAATTCACCTTTCCCTTTCCCTTGAATAGGTGACATTGATGTTTTCCACCAATATTTATTTTATCTAGTAATCTTTATTGATTATTAGTCAGTAATATATAGAAATATTCAAAGGTATAATCCTTACGATGTTCCTTGCATACCTTCCAGTTGGTGCAAAAAGTGGAAACAAACACATGGAATGGTGTTCTCTTATTCATTAGGACCATATCAATGAGTTGTCCATACTTCTTCTGATAATTCTTCTTACATTTTCCCAATTTCAACTGCATATCCTTCAAATGCACCAAATATTACTCAATTTTGTCGAATAAATGAGGATAGAGAGAGATCGACTCTTTCTCCAATTGCATGACATGGCTTTATTTGACTTTTTTGAACAAAGGCTTTATATTCTTCCAAAATTTATGAGGGTAGAGTATTATCTTGGCATGAAATCAAATCTCCCATGAGATATAGGTTGTGATGACCCCCATAGCCTCATCCTTCTTTTCATCAAAAAAAAAAATCATATGATTATCTATTGACTCTAGAATTGTAGTTTTCATATATTTCTACAGTCCCTTACTCTTCAATAAGGTTTCCATGTCTGAATCCAAAATATCATAATTTGATCCATTCAAAGTGACAAAATCAATCTTCGAAGCCATCTCTGATATATAACAAATCTAATTTGTTTGCACGGTTACAATCAACAAATCACCATCCTAGATTAAATCATAAACAGATTCAACTCAACAAGATTTGCAGAAAATAGGAAAGGTCTTAACCTTTCTTTGATACCATGTTGGGTATTGGGTGAATCCTGCTATGAAACCATTGAATAGAACTGTACATAATCGAAGAGAATTAACTTTAGAAAATATATATGGTATCTAAAGACACTGTTACAACACTTAAGCAAAGTGCATTGTGATCAGAACATAACAATGCATGTTGGACATAATGTATTTTGTTACAACCATATGATAATGACCCATCGATTCCTCTATTTATGGTCTCAATATCTAACCAAATTCCTAGAAATTGAAAAGATGTTGTCCACATACAACATCGGTGGTTATATTTGACTCTGTCAAATATGTGTTATCTATTTGACCCGTCAAGGTTGTTTGACCTGTGATTCACATGTAAAACTCATAGTCTATTGATCGGTTGTTCGATCCATTGACCAACTATCTTTGACTTCTAGTCAATTTTCTAACTGACTGAATAGTCAACTACTCGACCAAGTGATGTAAACTTTCAGTCGATTGCTTGACCAATTGTTTCTACCTATTGGTTGATTGCATATATCTTAGGAGAAGTGCGATGGGCCATCATAACTTGAGGTTCCAAAAGAGAAAACATCCATTTCATATCAAAAAATATCTTTGAATCAATTCTTCAACCATCATTTGCGACAATATGGACTCACAATTCACCTTCAATTACACAAAAACAATTTTTTTTTAGGATAACACAAAATTTCCTACATCTAAGAAAAATCTACGTTAGATGGTAAAAAGTATCATATCTTTTATTTGAATGCACAACCAAATAATCAAGAAAAATCTAAATGATTATACCCATAAAATCATCACAATTGATGGGCATTTCCATTTGAAAGGAGACACCTACATTAACTATGCCAAAGGGCATAAACTGATATGAAAAAGTGCCCCGCCTTGTCACGCAAGTCTTCTTAAAGTTGTATTTATCATAGATTTTAATCTAATTGTAATAAGAAAAATAATCTAAGAGAGACATTGTTTTGAAACAACTAACTTGTTGTAAAATCAAATCCATGAAAGAAAAAAGGAAATTGTACTTGAAGCACATCTAATTTAGATCTTTGAAGTCTACATAATGTTGAATGTCAATATTATTTTTCTTAGTTAGAATGAGATTGTAAACCCACTTTGAGTGGCAAACTGGAAATATAACATACATTTTCATCTAGCATTTGGTCAAGTCATTTCCTGATTAAGGCATCTATATTGGGGTTAATAAACCATTATCTTTTTCTAACTAGATTTGCATCCTTCTCAATATGAATAGAATGTCAAATTATACCAAGATAAAATCCCCTTAAACATTTATAATATTAGGTGAAAATGTCTTTGAATTCCCATAACATGACTAAACATTTACTATTTTCTTCTTTGCCTCATTAGGCTCTAATGTACAAGATCACGGGGTTACTTTCAGAACCTATGTTCAATAGGATATTTTCTTCCAATATTTGATTTAGAAGGTTTGTGGTTTTTACCAACAATAGTGGAAGAATCATTTGCAAAAAACATATTATGTAAGGGCTCAAGGCCTTTGGGTTAGATATTGTTATTTTAGATTTATGGAAATCGAAGAATTATGTATTAGCTCTTATTGATTAGAAAGGAAGGAAAAAATATCTTTATCACTCTAAAAATATTCCAAGATTCATCATTATGTAGCACACAAGGATGGTAAAGATAAGTGACATCGCAGTTAGGCTTATCATCATAAAATTTCCTATCAGTACTAGACGTAAAAATAAAAAGATTATTAATTACTAAATTCACCCCTTAAAACATATAAGTCAAATTATATGAGAGAAATATTTTAGTAAGTTGATCTTTAACCTAAATATATTTTCTAAAAAACTTCTTAGTTGGTTTATATACCTTTTGAACATATTTATTATCAAAAGAGAATCTCTAAAAAAACAAAAAAACATGTCTATACCCTAATTATAAATCCTTTTCCATACTTAAACATAAAGATTCAAACTGAACAATATTCTTAGTGCATATAAAATTTTAGTTGTTAAGAAAACTAATGAGGTTTACCTCATGGGGAATACAACATAACTATGGCACCACTACCTTCATGAGAATAAGCACCATCAAAATTCACATTCCAAATCTGATCTTGATCAAAATTAGATTAGGAAACTTAAGAATCAACTTCTTCTTCCTTGAAGAAAAAATAAGTAAAAAGACCATTCTCAATTTTAACAACCTTTGGATGATGTATACTCTCAATGTAGAGTATGGCTCTTGGTTCCCTTAAAATAATGATATGTTTGAATTCACGAGGAATAATCATATGGGAACTATCCTAGCTCAAATAACCATCTATTAAGTGCTAGAAATCATGTCCTAGCATCATGGAAAATTTGCCTACCTCGATATCAAACATAATGAATTATACGTACTTTGAATCTCTATGTTAGAACACATTACTAGGGTAATATTTTAAATATATATAATGGTTGGTTGCAGACCAAAATATCTCATGATTACTTTGGACATGATGTTGGAAAAGGAACCTCTATCAATTAGGAAACACTGAGCAATATTTTCCATGATTTGCATGGAGATGTAAAGTGGAGAATACATGAGCTCAAACGAGTCATGGTGGTCATCTTTACAAATTTCTAAAAAAAAATCTTCCAAATCAATAATGTTTGAATTTAAAGTTATTATTGCTTCATTATTTGATATTTGTAAAACATGGACAACCGGGGATTTGTAAAGATTCTTCTATTGTTCGAAGACTTCAAGTACATCTAGAAAATTGATCATTTATTTAAGATTTTTCAAATCATTAGCCACATTATATGGTGATTAATTAAGTGGAGATTTTTTGTTATTTTGCAATAGAGCAATAGAATTATGGTGGTAGACAATAAGTGTTGGAATACTGAGAGGGGAGATGAATCAATATGAACACTTTATACCACTTTTTAACTACTAATATATATTATTTCACTTTAACAACAATGTTCAACAATATACCAACAATGTGTCATCTATGAATGCATCTTTTATATATATATATATATATATATATATATGTGTGTGTGTGTGTGTGTATATATATATATATATATATATACACATAAGCATGTAAACATAAGCAACATCACATCAGGAACAAAATACACCAGTATTTACGTGGAAACCCAAATGAGAGAAAACCATGGAATGCTTTCTTATATATATCAATAATTCATTCATAGGAAGCTCCAAGTTCTCAATTCTCCATATGCAACTGGAAGGAGGCTACAACCCCCTATTTACAGGCTCCAACATGAAGGAAGCTACAACTCCCTAAATTCTCTGGCTCAAACCAGAAGGAGGATACAACCCCCTGAGTTTTCCAGCTCCAATCGAAAGGTGGCTACAACCATCTGGTTCTCAAGCTCCAACCTGAAGTAAGATCCAACTCCCTGATTCTTTGACACCAACTAAAAGGAGGCTAGAACACCCTGTCCTTATCCTGAAATATAAGTGTAGGCCAACTATTAGTACCAAAATCATTGCCACTATCACTTCCACTATCATTGTCACTGCCACTATCACTATCACTATCGCTATAACTGATCCAGAATTCGATCTAGGAGGCTTCCTAGGTCCAGAAAAAGATCAAAACTGAAATTTCTCGGAATCGAATGAAACCAATTCCATTATGACCATCTCGTCGTGATGATTCTGACAATATATTTACTTTCTCAAACATACGATCTATGTGAGAGTTATCACAATCTGATTTTTTTCCCAAACAACTAAAAAGTCAACAGGTCAACTGGTAAAAGTCAATGATGATGTTAGCATGACATCCTGCTGACATCATCATGATGACATCAAAAAAGTGACATGTGGTAGCATAGCAACAGGGTGACTGGGTAGTGACAAGGACCAATCCCACTTCACCAACTGGCACATGGTGGACCAATACAACGTTGACAAGTGGCATCGTTGAGGACCAATGAAAGGGTGCCATGTGGCCTAGACATGGGTTGTGGACCAATACAATGTTCACTAGTTGAAGGGTTGTGATTCATCCCCCTCTGATTCAAAATATTCAACACTGAAATGAATCAATAAATCATGGGCTGGGGCTTCATTTCAGTTCTGTACATGATTATGTGGTTGTGATAACTTTTCATACCTTCTTCCTCTTTTTTAAAGCTTCCTAACTGGTTAATCAACACATTCTTAATAACTCAACCATAGTCATTTAAAAGATCTTTTCGGATCAAGTGGTATCAAAGCTAGTTGATGTTTGGATTTGCGTTTTGCATGTGAAATAGGGAAAATCTATAGCATGGTGAAGGCGAGCTTGTTGAATAGAAACCATTAATTGGATATAGAAAGAGAGCTTCTCACACTGAGAATATGGCATCGAAAGAGGGACTTTCTCAGGATGAGAAAGAGTTTTGAAGAGCTTTCTTTTCCATGTCGGAGATGATGAAAGTTTTGTATGAACATTACTTGGAACATAAGAAACCAAATCTGGGTGAATCTTCAAAGGTAAAAAGTGAAGAGGGATAGGATCCTCCTCATATTCCTCCTTCACCTCCATCATCACCTTCTTATTCTCTTTATTATTCAAGTTTAGGTTCTAAATCCAATGCAAATAAACATGTTCATAAACATAAGAATGAAATTCCATTATTAAAACTTGATGTTAAATTTGAGTTACCCATATATGATGGTGAAGTTAATGTAGAGAAACTTGACAATTGGGTCAAACAGATGGAGGTCTATTGCAGTGTGTAAAAGATCAAGGATGAGGCCACACAAATCAAGTTGGCATCATTGAGACTTGCAGGCACAATACTCATCTAGTGGCAAAGCAAGTTGCAAAATGAAATGCAACAAGTGGGTAATGTATTTCCATCATGGCAAAGTTTCATTTCTTCACTTAGAAAGCAATTCTATCCTTTGGGTTAAAAAGAAAAAGCATTAATTCAATGGCAATCTTTAAAACTAAGAAAAGGAAAAACAATACACGAGTATACAGATGGCTTTCGAAAAGTTTCATTGATGTTAGATATCCCTTTATATACACAGGAAAACCTTATGAACTATATGGGAGGTTTACCTACACATATTAGAAACACTGTATTCATGCTTTGACCCACTAACCTTGATGAGGTTTCTATTCAAGCGACATATATTGAAGCAGGGAAAGCAGTTGTATCAGGGGAATATTTTTCAAGAAAACAGTATAATAGGAAGTGGCATGGCATAAAGTAAAATGCAGTGACGAGAAAAGACGATAATCCCTCTTGTAAGCACTACAAGAGAGATGGGCATGATGAGGACATATGTTGGCAGTTGCATCCTGAGAAGAGGCCAAAGTGGTTCAAGGAAAATAAAGGGAATCAAACAGTTGCAGCGACAACAAGACCCACAGACTTGGAATCAGATTCACATGATGAATCAAAGGTCTCATTGGTTTGTATGACAGATAAAAATGGTGAAGGCATTGATTGTAGAAGTAACTTGTTTCATATAAGGGTAATCATGTGACACACTAAGATAGACACATTAATCAGCAATGGATCTCAATCTAATCTAATATAAGAAGAATTTGTTAAGCAATTGGGGTTAAAAACACAAGTACATCATAAGCCTTACACACTTAAATGGATAAGAAATCATCATCAAATGCACTTAACCAAACAGTGCACAATCAAATTTGCAATTTCATCTAAGTATGTGGATGAGGTAACATGTGATGTAGTGTCATTAAGTGAATGTGAAATGGTCTTAGGTAGTCCATACTTATATGATCGTAAGGAAATAATCAATAGGACAAAGAATCAATATCAATTAACCAAAGAAGGTCAAGAAAATGTGGTTCATTCTCATCATGTAAAGGCAACTAAAACTCTTCAAACTATGGAACAATTAAAGAAGGAAGTTCCAACAAGAAACAAATCAATAATTGTTTCAAATTAAGTAATTGATCTTAAGAAAGAACATGAAATGATTATTGAATGGAAAACCAATCACAGTTTGCTTCAAGATAAGTTCATGTCATGCAAATATTACAAGTATATCAATTCATTTGCAATCTACTTTTTGATGCTATCATTAGTAATGTTGTCTACATGGATGATAGTGTCTTCAGTAAAATTTGACATGGTTCAAATGACTAACAATATGTTGTCAGTTGTCATGATTGTGTTATAGTTGATCCTGATAAGACAGGTGTACAGGACAAAGTTCAGAGACAGAGGACTAGCTCGGTGGCCTATCCCGAGCTTGTTGACTGGTCAATAACCTTTTGGGGAACAGAAGGTCCTTAGTGGGGAGGTGTGATCCAGAATCGAATCTAGGAGGCTTCCCAGGTCCAGAAAAGGCTAAAAAATGAAAGTTATTGGAATCAAATGAAACCAATTTCATTACGATCGACTCATTGCACTGATTCTAGCCATATATTTACTTTCTCAAACGGACGCTATATGAAAGAGTTATCACACTTTGACTGTTTTTCCAAACAATTAAAAATTCAACAGGTCAACTGGAAAAATGTCAACGATGATGTCAACATGACATCCTGCTGATGTCATCATGCTGACATCAACAAAGTGACATGTGGTAGCACAGTAGTAGGGTGACTAGAGAGTGACATGGACCAATACCACTTGACCAAGTGGCACATGGTGGACTAATATAGTGTTGACAAGTGGCATCGTTGAGGACCAATGAAAGGGTGCCACATGGCCTAGACATGGGTTGCAATGTGGCACCCCATCACTAGTTGAAGGGAAAGATTATTTGGAGCTCATGGGGTTCGACCCCATGATCTATTGGCCGAACAAATCCTTGGGAATGGTTCATTAGCCAACACGCCATTTTAGAACATGTGTTATTAAAAAACCACTTTATATTAAAAAAAGTGTATGTAAAGGTATGGAGGGTGGAAAGGGGCTGGGGCTAAGCCCCAACCCATGGTTTATTTAGCACTTGTGACCATAGTACAAAGGGGCATGGGTGCCTATGACTAACCAAAAAGTGTGCAGCGTTATCACCTTTCCACCAAACGAGGTGGGGGTTGGAACCACAAGTAAGGCGCACTATTTAGGGACTTGATCCTATTATGAAATGACCACATGACCCAGTTTTTCGGGCTAGAGGCCAACGCAAAGCCGTTTGGGTTGGGGCTTGGCCATATGTAGTATGAATGTGACCGAGAAATGGGGGCACACGCTAAGTATAAGGGGATTAGCCCTATATTGAATCAAATGTGGTTTTTTCACTATATGTTAGTGAATGTTTATGATTTTAAGCCTATTAATGGAGATTTTTGCCCATTTTTGGGGGATATTGGGCTCTTTTTGAGACCATATCTTGGGGGGGAGTTGGAAGATGATAACCAAACCCAGATATATATAAGAAAGACTTATTGAGGCTATGGGGGGTATTCAGAGTAGAGTTATGCTGAAGGAAAGCCAAGCCAAATCCATATTTATGCAGGGAAGCTGTTGAGGAGCGCACATTTGCGAGACATTTCTAGGAGCTCCGGTCATCCATTTTGAGTGTAGTTTATTATGTTGGGTTGTAGAGATCTAGGAGAACAAGACTAGATCATTATTTTACCCTTTTGGAACTGATGTGATGTACTTATTGATCTTTTCACATAAATAAAGAAGCCTCACCCATTGAGACAAAGGCCTATAGATGTAGGCGAGATTGTCGAACTCTGTTATCACATTGGTGTTATGGTTTCCTATTGTTTATTGCTTCATTTCAGTTCTATACATGGTTATGTGGTTTTGATAAATTTTCATATCTTCTTCATCTCCCTTTAGCTTCCTAATTGGTTAATCAAAACATGCTTAATAAATCAACCATAGTCATTTAAAAGATCTTTTCGGATCAAGTGGTATCAAATCTAGTTGACGTTTGGATTTGTGTTTTGCATGTTAACCATGGAAAAGCTACAGCGTGGTGAAGGTGCACTTGTTGAGTAGAATCCATTAATTGGATTGAGAAAGAGAGATTCTCACACTAAGAATATTCCATCAGAAGAGGGTCTTTCTCAGGATGAGAAAGAGTTTCGAAAAGATTTTTTTTCCATGTTGGAGATGATGAAAGTTTTGTATGAAGATTACTTGGAACGTAAGAAACCAAATCTGGGTGAATATTCAAAGGGAAAAAGTGAAGAGGGAGAGGATCCTCCTTAGATTCATCCTTCACCTCCATCATCATCTCCTTATTCTCCTTCTTCTTCAAGTTCAAGTTCTAAATCCAATGCAAAGAAACATGTTCATAAACATAAGAATGCAATGCCATTATTAAAAATTGATATTAAATTTGAGTTACCCATATATGATGGTGAAGTTAATGTAGAGAAACTTGAAAATTGGGTCAGACAGATGGAGGTCTATTGCTATGTGAAAAAGATCAAGGATGAGGCCACACAAATCAATTTGGCATCATTGAGACTTGCAGGCACAACACTCATCTGGTGGAAAAACAAGTTTCAAAACAGAACAGAACAAGTGGGTAATGTATTTCCATCATGACAAAGTTTCATTTCTGCACTTAGAAAGCAATTCTATCCTTTGGGTTATAAAGAAAAAACATTAATTAAATGACAATCTTTAAAACTAAGAAAAGGACAAACAATACAAGAGTATACACATGGCTTTCGAAAAATGGCATTGATGTTAGATATCCCTTTACATACACAGTTAACCCTTTATGAAGTATATAGATGGTTTACCTGCACATATTAGAAGCATTGTATTCATGTTTGGACCCACTAACCTTGATGAACTTTATGTTCAAGTGACATATATTGAAGCATAGAAAGCAGGTGTATCAGGGGAATTTTTTTCAATGAAAGAGGATAAGAGGAAGTGGCATGGAAAAAAGGAAAATGCAGTGATGAGAAAATACAAGAAGCCCTCTGGCAATAATTGCAAGAAAGAGGGGCATGATGAGGATAGATGTTGGCAGTTGCATCTCGAGAAGAGGCCAAAGTGGTTCAAGGAAATGAAAGGGAAGAAAACAATTGCAACGACAACAAGACCCACAGACTTGGGATTAGATTCAGGTGATGAATCAAAGGTCTCATTGGTTGGTATGATAGGTAAAATTGGTGAAGGCATTGATTGTAGAAGTAACTTGTTTCAGTTAAGGGTAATCATGCGACACACCAAGATAGACACATTAATCGATAATGGATCTCAATATAATCTAATCTCAGAAGAATTGGTTAAGAAATTGGGGTTAAAAACCCAAGTACATCATAAGCCTTACACACTTAAATGGATAAGCAACCATCATCAAATGCACATAACCAAACAGTGCACAATCAAATTTGCAATTTCATATAAGTATGTGGACGAGGTAACATGTGATGTAGTGTTGTTAAGTGAATGTGGAATGGTCTTAGGTAGTCAATACTTATATGATCGTAAGTAAATATTCTACAGGACAAAGAATCAATATCAATTAACCAAAGCAGGTCAATATTATGTGGTTCATGCTCATCATGTAAAGGAAACTAAAACTCTTCAAACTATGGAACAATTAAATAAGGCAGTTCAAGAAAGAAATAAACCAATAATTGTTTCAAATGAAGTAATTGATCTTAAGAAAGAATAAGAAATGATTGTTGAATGGAAAATCAATCAAAGTTTTCTTCAAGGTAAGATCATGTCATGCAAATATAACAAGTATATCAACTCATTTGCAGTCATATTTTTGATGCTATCATTAGTAATGTTGTCTTCATGGATGATAGTTGCTTCAGTAAAATGTGATAGGGTTCAAATGGCTAACAATATGCTGTCAGTTGTCATGATTGTGTTATAGTTGATCCTGATAAGATAGATGCATAGGACAAAGTTCAGAGACAGAGGACAAGTTGGGTGGCCTATCCCAAGTTTGTTGACTAGTCAGTAATTGTTTGGGGACCAAAAGGTCCTTAGTGGGGAGGTGTGATCCAGAATTAGATCTAGGAGGCTTCCCAGGTCCAAAAAAGGCTCAAAAATGAAGGTTCTCGGAATCAAATAAAGTGAATTCCATTGCAACCGGCTCGTTGCACTGACACCGACCTTATATTTACTTTCTCAAATGGACGTCGTATGAGAGTGTTATTAGACTCTGATCATTTTCCCAAATAACTAAAAAGTCAACAGTTCAACTGGAAAAATTCAATGATGATGTCAGCATGACATCCTGTTGATGTCATCATGCTGACATCAATAAAATGACATGTGGCAGCACAACACTAGGGTGACAGGACAGTGGCAGGGACCAATCCCACTTCACCAAGTGGCACATGCTGGACCAATACAACGTTGACAAATGGCATCATTGAGGACCAATGAAAGGGTGCCACATGGCCCAAACATGGGCTTCCACATGGCACCCCATCACTAGTTGAAGGGAAAAATTATTTGGAGCTCATGGGGTTCGACCCCATGACCTATTGGCCGAACAAAGATTTGGGAATGGTTCATTATCCAACGCACCATTTTAGAAAATGTGTTATTAAAAACCCACTTTATATTAAATAAAGTGTATGTAAAGGTATGGAGGGAGAAAGGGGCTAGGGCTAAGCCCGAGCCCACGGTTTATCTAGCACATGTGACCATAGTACAAATGGGCGCGGGCGCCTATGCCTAAACAACAAACACATTGAGTTAGAACCTTTCCACCAAACGAGGTGGGGGCTGGAACCATAGGTAAGGAACATCGTTTAGGGACTCTGTCCTATTATGAAATGACCACATGACCCATTTTTTCAGGCTAGAGGCCAGAGCACAACCCTTTGGGTTGGCGCTTGGCCATATGTGGTATGCATGTGACCAAGAAATGGGGGCGTGATCTAGGTATAAGGGGCTTAGCCCTATATTTAATCAAATGTGGGTTTTTCACTATATGTTAGTGTTTTTTTTATTGATTTTAAGCCTGTTAATGGAGATTATTGCCCATTTTTGGGGGATATTGGGCTCTTTTTGAGGCCAAATATTGGGAGGAAGTTGGGAGATGATAACCAACCCTAGATATATATAAAATAGACCTTATTGAGGCCATGGGAGGGATTCAGAGTAGAGTTATGCTGAAGGAAATCCAAGCCAAATCCATATTTATGCAGGGAAGTTGTTGAGGAGCGCACCTTTGTG
Organism: Picea mariana; assembly: GCA_032191745.1. Classification (NCBI taxonomy): domain Eukaryota; kingdom Viridiplantae; phylum Streptophyta; class Pinopsida; order Pinales; family Pinaceae; genus Picea; species Picea mariana. Next base: position 61,338 of record JASDQU010242435.1, on the reverse strand, counting down.
GGCCATTTCTGGGAGCTTCGGTCATCCATTTTGAGTGTGGTTTCTTCTGTTGGGTTCTAGAGATATGGGAGAAAAATACTAGATCAGTCTTGTATCATTTTTGCACTGTTGTGATGTACTTATTGAGCTTTGAACAAAAATAAATAAGCCTCACCCAGTGAGACAAAGGCCCAGAGACGTAGGAGAGATTGTCGAACTCCGTTATCACATTGGTGTTATGGTTTGTTATTGTTTATTGCTTCATTTCAGTTCTGTACATGATTATGTGGATGTGATAACTTCTCATATCTTCTTCCTCTTTCTTAAATATTCTTAATTGGTTAATCAACACATTCTTAATAATTCAACCATAGTCATTTAAAAGATATTTTCGGATCAAGCGGTATCAGAGCTAGTTGACATTAGGATTAACCAAGGAAAAGATACAACATGGTGAAGGCGAGGTTGTTTAAGAGAATCCATTCATTGGATTGAGAAAGAGAGTTTCCCACACTTAGAATATGGCATCGGAAGAGGTACCTTCTCAGGATGAGAAAGAGTTTCAAAAATATTTCTTTTCCATGTCGGAGATGATGAAAATTTTGTATGAAGATTACTTCGAACGTAAGAAACCAAATCTGGGTTAATATTCAAAGGAAAAAAGTGAAGAGGGAGAGGATCCTCCTCATATTCTTCCTTCACCTCCATCATCACCTCCTTCTTCTCCTTCTTTTTCAAGTTCAACTTCTAAATCCAACGCAAAGAAACATGTTCATAAACATAAGAATGAAATGCTATTATCAAAACTTGATGTTAAATTTGAGTTACCCATATATGATGGTGAAGTTAATGCAGAGAAACTTGACAATTGGGTCAGACAGATGGAGGTTTATTGCAGTGTGCAAAATATCAAGGATGGGGCCACATAAATCAAGTTGGCATCATTGAGACTTGCAAGCACAACACTCATCTGGTGGCAAAGCAAGTTGCAAAATGGAACACAACAAGTGGGTAATGTATTTCCATCATGGCAAAGTTCAATTTATTCACTTAGAAAGCAATTCTATCCTTTGGGTTATAATGAAAAAGCATTAGTTGAATGGAAATATTTAAAACTAAGAAAATGACAAACAGTGCAAGAGTATACAAATGGCTTTCAAAATATGGAATTGATGTTATATATCCCTTTACATACACATGAAACACATATGAAGTATATAGGAGGTTTACCTGCACATATTAGAAACATTGTCTTGATGTTTGGACCCAATAACCTTGATGATGTTTCTGTTCAAGCGACATATATTGAAGCAGGAAAAGCTGGTGTATCAAGGGGATATTTTTCAAGGAATGAGGATAAGAGGAAGTGGCATGGAAAAAAAGGCAAATGCACTGATGATAAAAGACAAGAATCCCTCTTGCAAGCATTGCAAGAAAGAGGAGCATGCTAAGGACAGATGTTGGCAGTTGCATCTTGAGAAGAGGCCAAAGTGGTTCAAGGAAAAGAAAGGGAAGCAAACAGTTGTAGCGACAACAAGACCCACAGACTTGGGATCAGATTCAAGTGATGAATCAAAGGTCTCATTGGTTGGTATGACAGGTAAAATTGGTGAAGGCATCGATTGTAGAAGTAAATTATTTCATATAAGGGTAATCATGCGACACACTTAAGTAGACACATTAATCGATAGTGGATCTCAATCTAATCTAATTTCAAAAGAATTGGTTAAGCAGTTGGGGTTAAAAACACAAGTACATCATAAGCCTTACACACTTAAATGGATAAGCAATCATCATCAAATGCACATAACCAAACAATGCACAATCAAATTTTCAATTTCATCTAAGTATGTGGATGAGGTAACATGTGATGTAGTGTCGTTAAGTGAATGTGGAATGGTCTTAGGTAGTCCATAATTATATGATTGTAAGGCAATGTTCTATAGGACAAAGAATCAATATCAATTAACCAAAGTAGGTCAAGATTATGTAGTTCATGCTCGTCATGTAAAGGCAACTAAAACTCTTCAAACTATGAAAGAATTAAAGAAGGTAGTTCAAGATAGAAAAAAAACAATAATTGTTTCAAATGAAGTAATTGCTATTAAGTAAGAAACGGAAATGATTGTTGAATGGAAAATTAATCGGAGTTTGCTTCAAGATAACTCATGTCGTGCAAATATTACAAGTATATCAGCTCATTTGCAGTCATATTTTTGATTCTATCATTAGTACTATTGTATACATGGATGATAGTGGATTCATTAAAATGTGACAGGGTTCAAATGGCTAACAATATGCTGTCAGTTTTCATGATTGTGTTACAATTGATCCTGATAAGACAGGTGCACATGATAGAGTTCAGAGACAGAGGACAAGTTGGGTGGCCTATCTTGAGCTTGTTGACTGGTTAGTAACCTTTTGGGGACCAAAAGGTCCTTAGTGGGGAGGTGTGATCCAGAATCGGATCTAGGAGGCTTTCCAGGTCTAGAAAAGGCTCAAAAATGAAATTTCTTGGAATCAAATGAAACCAATTCCATTGCGACCGGATCGTTGTGCTAATTCCGGCCATATATTTACTTTCTCAAATGAACTTTGTATGCGAGAGTTATCACACTCTGATCATTTTCCCAAACAACTAAAAAGTCAATAGGTCAACTGGAAAAGGTCAATGATGATGTCAGCATGATGTCCTGCTGACATCATCATGCTGACATCAACAAAGTGACATGTGGCAGCAAAACAACAGGGTGACTGGGTAGTGACAGGGACCAGTCCCACTTTACCAAGTGTCACATGGTGGACCAATACAATGTTGACAAGTGGCATCATTGAAAACCAATGAAAGGGTGCCATGTGGCCCATACATGGGTTGCCACATGGCACCCCATCACTAGTTGAAGGGAAAAAATATTTGTAGCTCATGGGTTTTGACCTCATGACCTATTGGCCAAATAAATATTTGGGAATGGTTCATTAGCTAATGTGCCATTTTAGAACATGTGTTATAAAAACCCACTTTATATTAAATAAAGTGTATGTAAAGGTATGGAGGGCGGAAAGGGGTTGGGGCTAAGCCCCAACCCACAATTTATTTGTCCTTTGTGACCACGGTAAAAAGGGGTGTGGGAACCTATGCCTAACCAACAAGCGTGCAAAGTTAGCACCTTTCCACCAAACAAGGCAGGGGATGGAACCGCGGGTAAGGCGCACCGTTTGGGGACTTGGTCCTATTATGACATGACCACATGGTCATATTTAGTATGCATGTGATTGAGAAATGGGGGCACGCATTGGGTATACCAGGATTAGACATATATTTAACCAAATGTGGGGTTTTCACTATATGTTAGTGGATTTTTATTGATTTTAAGCCTGTTAGTGGATATTTTTTCCTATTTTGGGGGGATATTGGGCTCTTTTTGAGGCCATATCTTGGGAGGAAGTTGGGAGATGATAACCAACCCCATATATATATAAACCAACCTTTCTTGAGGCCATGCGGGAGTTTCAAAGAAGATTTATGCTGAAGGAAAGCCAAGCCAAATCCCTATTTATGCAGGGAAGTTGTTGAGGAACACACCTTTGTGTGCCATTTCTGGGAGCTTCAGTCATCCATTTTGAGTGTTGTTTCTTATATTGGGTTATAGAGATCTGGGAGAACAAGAATAGATAATTCTTGTATCCTTTTGGCATTGTTGTGATGTACTTATTGAGCTTTGAATAAAAATAAAGAAGGCTCACCCACTGAGACAAAGGCCCAGAGACGTAGGCGATATTGTCGAACTTCGTTATCACATTCGTTTTATGGTTTGTTGTTGTTTATTGATTCATTTCAGTTTTGTACATGATTATGTGTCTGTGATAACTTATCATATCTTCTTCCTCTTTATTAAAGCTTCCTAATTGGTTAATCAACACATGCTTAATAACTTAACCATATTCATTTAAAATATCTTTTTGGATCAATCACATCAACATGTAACCTGCCAACCTGTCACATCAACATGTAACCTGCCAACCTGTCACTGTCAACTTGTAACTATATCCAACCTGTCACTGTCAACCTGTCCAACCTGTCATTGTCTCATCCATGAAACCAGATCCACTCTCGTTTTCATTCTACTCGTGCCAATATCACCAAGATCATATCTCAAACCATATGCTCAACATTAACAACACATGCCTCTACCAAGCATGCAACAATATCACCATCATACCATAACAATATATGTGCATGTACCATATCATGTACCAACCATGTACATCAACCATGACCATATACCATGTACCATGAAATGTGAATCAACCATATGCCAAGAATATGTGCCAAATATGTACCAAGAATGTATATATATCACAAAAAATTGCCTCATACATATACCAAAATATATCTCAAACAATGTGGCCAATATCCAGCATGCTCCTCAAGCCATGTGCCTCAACCATATATCATGCCATACACCATAACATCATCTACATGTAACCCTCAAAACATGCATATAAACATACATGTAAATCTATAATAGACCTATCTTATGTGATCAGAGACCTGTAGACCTTCCTCAACTTCAACAAAAAGAGAATAGCATCTTCATCAACCATTACCTTAGTCTCACGGGACTAGTTTTGGATTAGTCATGAACCATAACTTTAAACAAGCATAGATCTATACCTGTAATGAATGAATGTCTGAAACTTGTATAAATATTCTTCAGTATATTCTCTACAATTCCTCCAAGTTTCACTTCTTGGAACAACCCAGAAAAGGATTTATAGAAAAAATGGTAGACCTTGCTAAATTCTAGCTTATTCTAGAGACCAGCCTTATAGACCATGTCATGCATGGCATATTTAATATCTAGATATGAAAATCACACCCAATTTACTATGGAAAATAACCTATCCAATTAAGTTTGTATCACTGAATTTGGATATTCTATGAAGAAGTTATGACATTCTTACCCGGAACACATGTTTGAGACTACTTCCAGGACTAGCCAAAAACCCTATATTCCATAGAGTGTATATCCAAAAATAAAACGAACCATAAGCTTAAATGTATACCAAAGGTACGTTGATATGTATTCTCAGTATCCTCTAGGTTTCACTATCTGAATCTTTCTATAAAAAAAATTATAGTGAAAATGGTAAGATGACATGCAAATAACATACCTTAGAACACATCCTCACAAGAATTCATCCCCCCTTGCAATTTCAACCTTATTTAGTACATCTTCCCTTTGAAAAATTCCTCATATATCCTTGGTTACCTCATATAATAGTCACTTGACCACTTAGATATATATTCAATGAACTTGTGTGTATAAATCATGTACTTATGAGTGACTTCTTGAGGTGTATTTATAATTTTTCTAAGTAACCTCTTTCCTTAACTTTAGGACCTCTTTCCTTAACTTTAGGGATTCTTGAAATTTCTTGTTACAACCATTTTACCCTTTCATTAAATACTTGTAAACAACTAGGGGATTCTTTACCATTCTTCGGGGCTTCCAATTTCCCAAAGCCATATGTCCCTAACCATGAGGAACCACGTAGTGTTCCACATATAACTGGAAATGACACGACATGTACTATCCATATAGAATAGTTTCTCCTGAAAATTAATTGATATTCATTACATTATTCCTCAACCAAACTTGGGTCCCTTAACCACACTGCTAGGATTTCTCAATCACTAAACCATTTGGACTTTACAAAGCATCTTCCCATGAGGGATTTTACCATAAGGGGACCACTTTGAGAACTTTATCCAATAGCATATTCCTATGAGGGATTACACCGTAAGGGGACCACATTGGAGTTCATACATTTGGTACTTACTACATAGAAACATGCATGCTCATCGACTCACTTGAAAAAGACATTAATGGTAGAACTTCCTTTGATATCAACCTTTTGAAATCAATTACATGAATGACCACATGATCCAATAATACTTCAATGATACAAACACATCACTATGACAATACTTGACATTAATCCCTTTGACATAAATCCCTTGACATTAATGACAACATAGCACAAAAATCTCCCCCTTTTGCATTGATGGAAACACCAACATTGATGTCAACACCAATCATTGATGGCAACACCAAGACACGACAATGCTCATGGTCCCTTTGTGATCATCACTCCTCATCAATGATCATCTCCACATCAATTTTACTATCTCTCCCCCTTTGACATCAATGGAAAAGGGTATATCTCTTTAGGGATTCTCCCCCTAATTGAACTGTCCTTGAGGTTGCTCGCCCCAACTACATTGTTCCGTGGGATTCTCTTCATGCATATGATGAATCTCTCCTCTTGGAATCATACCTCTGTAACCAATAAAGGGGAAAATAAAAACTCACCCTGTGGGTATATCTCCCCCTGTCTTCTCTACAACATGCTGGGTAATCACTGTGAAAAATATGCTACCATTGTATTCTGCTTCTGCTGCAGATGTTGCTTCTCTACTGGAATATTGATCAACTTCTCAACAATATTGCATCAAGAATACCATTCTCTTCTTATGACGATCCTTGGACATGTCCATGAATCAACCATCTAAACTCATGCCATACCATACATCAAGTGTATGCCAATATTACATACTATCTTATGCATCAACCATGAAGCAAAGGATATGTCAACAATGAATAGTGAATCATGAACTAATCATCAACCATGTACATCCTGTCCCATAACATCATTGAGAACATAACCAACAATATACCTTATTAGGAATGCATCACTCCACACAATAAAGTTTGTACCATGCATCCAAGATAGACCTCAAGGATAAGCTTCAACACTCAACCATATCTCATCACCATACACATGCAATCATATAATCATGAAAACATTCCATAAACTATGTTAGACCCTACAAAACAAAGTTATACTATCAAACCATGTTTCAAATAATTTGTACACTCCTCTTCTTGAGAATTTTTCCACAGGTACATGGCTCATTTCACTGAAAACTCGCATATGTACGTGACCTTTCTATATATCACCACTCGTATGTACGCGACTGCTTTCACAGGAACCTGGATATGCCTTAGAAAATGTAAGGCTTGATCTTGCCTCTTGGTTGTCATTGTGTTCTAGTTTTTTAGTCTTATTCATCCACTTCTAAAAGTGTCCAGGTTTCTCTGTACTTGTACTCTAAGCTTCCATCCTTTCAATATTATATTTCTTCCATGTTTCATTTTCTCTTCTTTCCATATTGTATGAAGCATTTCTCATTGATTGTCTCCTTGAATTCCAACAATCCTAGGATTTGTGGCCGAACCCATTACAATTGTAACATCTCATGGTGTGGAAATGTGAAACAATATGTCCCACAATATTACATCTCCAACATATTAGGATGTCATGGAATATTCCAATACCTTTCCTTACATAATGTCTAAAATCCAAAGCTTTGTGACAACATTCATTACATCAGAAGCATTGACCATGAAAAACATTTTCATACCTGTGCTTTTGTGTCAACCTTGAAGGTGTCTCTCTTCTGAATTTGCTTTGAGGTGTAGGATTGGATTCTTGGTTTCTTCCTTGTTCTGATCTTTTGAAGGTTTCCTTGCTTTGTGAAAGTGCTTTACTTGCATATTTACTTTCATCCTTTGAAAATGAAGGACCCACATCATGCTTCTTAGAAGTGTCAACTTCAGAGTGTGCAACTTCATTGTTGTATCCAAGACTAGATTTATCATTTGGTGATCTTTGACTATCCAGGATTTCATCCAATATTGTTGAGTTGTCCATGAACTTCTCCTTTTTCTTTCTGAGATCAATCGCTTCTTCTTCTAGCTTATGAAAATATTCTTTCTTTTTATCTAGTTGATTCTTCAATAAATCCTATATCATTTTGGCTTATTCAAGTTGGGTCTTTAGGTCGATATTGATTGTTCTTGTTTCTTCAATATCTTGAAGGCTCTTTCTAATTTCATCATTCACCTTCTTATTTTCTTCAGTTTGACTAATTATTTCTTTCTTTAATCTCTTGATTTGTTCATCCTTTTCTTCCAATTGAGTCTTTTGTTTGTATATGAACTTCTCAACTTTTTCAAATGCTTCTTGATGCTTGAGCATCTATTTTAGTATCATGAATTTCTTATGGTACTCATATAGGGCATCCTTAATGTTTTCTTCAATATAATTAAAAGCACTTGAACTCCCTGATATTTCGCTATCTGTTATCACTTTGTAAATTTCCTAGAGGTTGAAAAGAGGAAACTCACAAAGGTAACCTTAACCAACCACTTTTAAAGCTGGGATCTAGCCCTTCCAGCTTCAGAGAGGGATCTCTCTATATGATTTAGCTTTGTTTGAATTAAGATATTAGGCTAGTTAGAGGCACAAGTTTTGTTTTGTTGTAAA